>PVLD010003277.1:0-145777 GCA_004027595.1 Dinomys branickii | reverse complement strand
TTGCATTGACTCCTGTAAACAAAGAAGCACAGAGCTTGGTAGTGTCACTTGGATTTTAAAGGCAATTTATATGACATTTCAACATGTTGCACCAGCCTATTTCCTAAATAATCCATAAGGTTTGTAATTTGAGTGGGGCTCAGAAGAAGAAAAATCTCTGCAGCAGGTCTAAGTTGTTAGAGCTACCCTGCCACTTGGGTCTTGAGACCTGGCAGACTCCATGATATAGGAAGTTATTTAGCAAAGAAATTGCCTGTATGTAGGGAGTTCCTGCAAAGCCCCAACAGGAAAACCACAGTGCAGACCCTTAGCCTTCTGGAGTAAAATCACATCCTTTTCTGCTGGCTATTCTCTGTTTGAAAAGTACATCTTAATTGCCACTGAGAAGTAGAGTTTAAATATTTAAAAAATGAAAAAATAATGCAAGTAGACCACTACTGGTGGTGGGATGAGTTTGTAGTTAGAGAACTGTCAAGCATGATAATGGCTAAAATCCAGGGACACTAAGATGTGACACAGGGCAATGAGGACTTTAGTGTAGTCACTTTTGTGCTGTCGAGACTCCCTTTGTGACTCATATCCATTTATTAAGTGCACACTGCTAAAGATGAAAACCAGATGCAAACTGTGTAATAGATTTAATATGCAAGGATGCCTGAAATAAGCCCGGAAGGGTAATTGATACTATCGTTCTCCTCTACACTGCTCCTCCCTGCATCCCCACCCTAGCACTTCATCTCCTCTAGTTCGTCTACTTGAGAGAATGACTCACATCTTTACCTCTCAGAGGTCTGAGCTCTTAGTCACCTTGTCCCTGGCAGAAGGTAGTGGCTGCCATTACTCATTCACATGTATTACTAGGCATGAAAGTACCATGAGATACCACAGAATCCCAGCACTCCAACATTCTCCTCACTGTTTTCAATATGTGACAGCTATCCTAGTTTATTATGATAATTACAGTCAATCATTCCCATCAGCATAATTTCAGTGTCTGCTGTCAATAGGCATGAGATCAGTGATCAGATCATTGCTGTAGATTCAGATTGAGTGGAGGCAATGGAAACTGGAAAGTTCTCCCAGGGAACCAGGACCCCAAAATGCCACAGTCTAGGTTAAACGGCATATGAGGGAGTTGGTTACTGGAAGTGTTGATGAGAGGGCCCAATATTTTCCCCTCTCTATATACTGGCTATTGATGTAGTGAACACACTTCATCCTGGAGAGCAGCACCTTACCCATAGAGTATTGTTCTCGATATGGCACCATAGCCGAGCCTTTTTTTTTTTTTTTGAGACAGGATCTCATTTTTAGTTCAGGCTGGCCCTGAGCTACTATGTAGCTTTGACCTCACAGTGATCATTTTGCTCAGCCTCCCAAGTGTTAGCTGAACCTTTAACAGGCCATCTCATCATTCTGTTCTGCCAGGGTCTTTCAGGTACAGAATATAGGGTAGGACCAGTGGGCACTGTGATCATAGTTAGGCAGTGCCCTTGCCATAATATGGGTCCTTTGGTCTGAAGCAACAGTATTCAGGGTCCTGTGCCAGCTGATGAGACATTTTCTAAGTCCAGTCTGGGATCATGGATAGTGGTGCTGATAAAGGCACTTAGGCCAGGAAAAGCCAGTCTTTAAGAGCAGGTGTCAGTTTCAGTAAGGAGGAATCACTTCTCTCTCCCCACAAAGAATTCCTTAGTAATGATCTTGCTACTAAGGGCCTAGGTGCTGACCTAGAGGAATGATACCAACCAAAGACTCAGCATTGGTCATTGCCGCAGACATATCAGGTGTTCATCCATCGTAATAACCCTATCAGTCTAATTAAGACCTTATGCTGCTGGACTCATGCATACCATCCCTGACACCATGGCTACTCCATTGCTGAGCCTATTATGAAAATCCTGGGTGACCTATGACAGACCTGGCTGACATTTATTAGAAGAGTCCTTCTAAATACCTGGTTGAGGAGTAGCTTCACTGGAGTGGATAGTAGGCACCACCTAGTAGTGGGTATGAACATGAGTCACTGAGATTTGCTCACTGGGTATCCATTTACATGAATCCATACACAAAATTCTCCCCTAGGTTACCTAGTCTCTAGCTTTCTAATCATGATCTTCCCAGGCCCCTAACCAACCAGCTAAGTCACTCATTACTGCCCAGGAGTTTATGTACATTCTTACCTCCAGTTGTTTCCTCTACTTTGAAAATGACAATCAAGGAGTTAGGGTGTAGCTCAGAGGTAGAGCACTTGCCTACCATCCATGTGTCTTTGGGTTCAATCCCCAGCACCAAGAGTGAAAATCAAGTCCACTACTAATCAGTACTCCTTTTATGGTCACTCTTAATGAAGCATTAATGTGTTTATGGTCACTCTTAATGAAGCATTAATGTGATGGCTGTCCAGTTTGGGCTAGCAAAAACAAGTCCATGCATCCATTAACCAGGTCGGGTCACACACACACACACACACACACACACACACACACACACACACAGAGTTGTATGTGTTAACTGAGGAAGAAGTACCAGTGCAACAGAAGTGGGTAATAAGAACTAAGCCACAAAAGCCACTCCTTAATATAATTTACTCGTACCTTAGGACCTGCTCTATACTGATCATAAATGTACTGTTTCCTCATTGAATGGCAGAGCAGCTTTCACTGTGGCCTGAGCCTACCACAAAGTTCTCTACTTCATCAGTGCTCCCCCTGAAACTAGCACCCTTCTGAGCACTTGATAAATGAGCTGCAGCAGTGTTTCTGTGATGTCTGCTCTCCTGAAATCCTGAGGGGTATCTAGGCCCTGTCTTCAGAGGTACAGAGGGGCTCCAGGATTATATAAGGAAAGAATTAGGGCAGAGAGAAAGAGGTATGCATAGCTGGGCAGTTTTGGTCCAACTGGTTGATCACTTTCTCAGATTGGTTCAGTTGATTCAGTTGACTCCTTATTGCATGAATGGGAAATTTAGTTCTCCTTCAGAGAAGATTCCTTCAGTCATGGTGTGTAAGTCTGTAGGGCTTGGTGCTCTTGGAATTTAAGATAAACTGGGGAGGAGAAAGTGACTCTAAGAAAAAGAACAGGCCAGGAGAGCAAAATGAAGTCAGCTAGGACAAGGTCTGGGTCTTCCTTCAGCATGTTTCCTGGTACAGTAACTTGTCCTTTATTTTAGAAGAATGTACCAGCATCCCTCAGGTCACTGGACTTCTACTAAAAGTTTTACCAATGTGTCACACCCTTAAACCTTTGTAGAATTTGTTTATCCCCCATCCTATGGCATTCTGTGTCTTACTAGAACATCCAGAATACTGCACTTGACACCTTCTATGAAGGCATGATGCCTTCAATGTACAGGATCATTGTTATGCTGTAGGACATAAAGATCAAGATCCCTATGGAGTACTTTCTGACAAAGAGCAGAAGAGATAACATAGCTTTGGGATAACACAGTGAATGTATATTGATGTATTTCCTCTGTAGATGTGGGTTACTTTCAGTGATAGTCATTGAAAAGAACACATCTGACAGCCACACAACTGTCAAAGATGAAATTGATCTAGTTCCACAAAGATACTATATGTGGCAGAGCAGCTGTAGTTGGGGCCATTGCCTGATGTTGTCAGATTTTAAAGTGTACACTTTTTTTGGTTATGTAATTGTAACATTTTAATTTGCATTTCCCTGATGACTTATAAAATCTATCACTTTTTGTATGTTCATTAGCTACTTGGATTTCTTCTTTTGTGAAGTGTTTGCTCAAATTTTTTGCCTATTGACACATTTGTTTGTCAGATTACTTTTCATAGCCTAGATTGTTAAGGACTGAGTTTTATCCTTGAAAAACTCTACATTGTAGCTGTATTTGGAGGTAGAGCCTATAAAGAAGTTCAGTGAGGTTATACCTATGGTGGGAGAGTTGAGGCTGTCCACCACCCAGGAGCTCAGTACCTTTCTGTGTAGGTTTCTTCACGGGTCTGCTCTGACTTCACCAGAGTGTGGTGGCTGGATCCCACAAGCAAGTGTTTCCAGAGACAGGAAATGGAAACTTCCACAACCTTAAGCTCTGACTCTGGACGCTGTTGCTTTTGCCTTGTGCTCCTCAGCCAGTCCCAGAGCATCCCGACTAGGGAAAGGGCCCTTCTTGATAGAAGCTGTGCTTTTGTTTTTGTGTTCTTGTTGCTGTTGGTTTTTGGTTTTAGTTTTAGTTCCTTTTTTTTGGAAAGTATGTTTAAACATTTGCAGACACCACAGTATCTAAACTTGTTTTGCTGATTTTTTTTTTGGTACTGGGACTCAAACTCGGGGCCTCACACTTGGCCAAGAAGGCGCTGTGCCACTGAGCTACATCCCCAGGCCTTGTTTCGCTGAATTTGAAGCCCTTTCCCAGAAAGGTCGTGGCAGCAAACAAAAGACTGGTACCAGTGAATGATGCCTTTGCTCCCAATTCCAATTCCCAGGAAATTCTCAGGTTTTCCCCTCTTCATCCCAGTTCCTCAAGGATGTTTCTTCAGCCCCACATCTGGCTTGTTTCCCTCCCCTCCCCTCCCCTCCCCTTCCCTTCCCTAGAGCGGGAGTCCTTTCTACTCCCACTACACTATCACAGCAGCCGGTCACCTGCAGCAGCCCTATAGCAGATACGTTTTACCTTCCTTGGCGTTACTGTTGAGGCTTCTTTCAGCCCATTCCACTCCATCCCTTCTGGCCTACATGCCTGAGTACTTGACAACCCAGCACTGTAGGTCCTCCCTAGGAGAAAAGTAATAACAATAACATTATCAATGTCCTAACTCTGTTTGTTTGTTTGTTTGTTTGAGTGGATAGGATCGTGCTATGCAGTTCAGACTGGCTTTGAATTCACCAAGTGACCTTCCTGCTTCACCCTCCTGAGGATTGAGATTATAGGCATGAGCCACCATGCCCAGTCCAACATGGTGCTTTTGTAAACCTGCTCACCTCTTTATGGAAATGCCAGCCTCTCTATCCAACACACTAGTTCTCAAAGATTTTGCTCTTGGGACTCATTTATACCCTGTCTTGGTTACTTTTCTCTCGTTGCTGAGACAAAATACCCAACACTCAAAATGAAGGAAAGAAAGGTTTATTTACTTACAGTTTGTGGAGGTTTCAGTCCATACTTGGCTGGTTCTGAGGCAGAGTGGCACATGGCAGAGGGCAAACCATTCACGGCAGCAGAGCACAGCAAAAACAACCAGCAAAAGGAAGGAATGGCTTCAAGCAGCCTCCTCTTCCCTTACATTGTAAACAGCCTATCCCCACCCAGGGGGCATGTACCTCTCACACAGTCTCCTTGCCCTCCACTTCCACAGGCTCAGGATGTGTACAAAGTAAGCACCCTGGCTTCCTGCTGAATCACTCAGCCAAACCTCTAGACTCCCCAAGTTGACACAATGTAGCAACCATAACATACCCTTAAAAGCCTTAATATTTAGTGAAATTAGTAATTTTTACATCACTAAGGATATTTTGAAGAGAAATTAGCCTTTAAATTTTTACTGCTACCATATGGTGGTAAAGCATGTGCTGACTTCTAGCATCCCTGGGCGCTGCTGCTCTGATTCCTATGGGGCACCTGCGGGGCTCCTCACCTCTGTGTTTGCACCATCAGGGCATTGTCAACCAGCCACAAGACCAAAAATATCAGTACTGTGACAAAAATAGTTTGACCTTGTAAATTCCCTTCAAAGCCTTAGGAACCCCCGGCCATGGCACACTACATTTTGAAAACCACCAAGTGATTTTTGTAATTCTTCTACATTCTTCAAAACCTCCTTAATGTTTCTTCCCCTGGGAAGCTTGGAATCTTTCCCTCCTGTCTCCCCCTCAGCTATTAGGGTAGTTAACTGATTTCTCCTCTGGACTCCCACAGCACCCTGACCTTGCTTCCATTCAAATGTTTATCAAAAATAATTACACAGCTGTCTCTTTCCTTACTGTCTTCCCCTTTAAACTCCAGGCTTCAGGAGGGCAGGCACTGTCTTTGCTCATCTGAAGTGGAACGTGAAACACAATCTTGCCAGAGGTCGGAAGATAACCAAACGTTGACCGATGCCAAGTGCTGTTACTTCATAGTCACGTTTTGAGAATGTTGCTTGTTTTCCAAGATGTAAAAACCCTTCATATCCAGTTCCCTCCCTTCCCTGATCCAAACTCAAACTCCCTCTACATCTACCTTCTTAGACTTCTGGGTTCTTGGGCTCCGCGCGCGCGCGCGCGCGTGTGTGTGTGTGTGTGTGTGTGTGTGTGTGTGTGTGTGTTGGTTACATTCCCAGCCTTTTTTATTTTAAGACAGTGTGTTGCTAAGTTGCTAAGTTGCCCAGGCTGTGTTTAAATTTGCAATGTCTCAGCCTCCCAGAGTATTACAATTAATCCACCAGGTCTAGTTGACTTCTGAGTTCTTTAATTTGAGAAAAAGAAAACACTCCTTTCCTTCACTCCTCAGTACCTTCTATGTACAAGGGCATAATAGAGCCCAGCACAATCACCACAGCATTGCAACCAAGATGCACAAAGGCTCTTGCTACAGATGGGGAGGGAGGGACGGGAAGGTGCTCCCACAGAGGGCAGTTTCATTAGAACAAAAAGGATGGACACAGATCACACTGGGGAGCTGAGAAAATGAGAACTGAGGAATAGATCACAAACTACTTTTTTAAAGCTCTACTAAGAGGAACCCCGAACAAAATCTCTCATGCTAGAAGAGTGACCCTTGTCCGGACATTCTCCTTGCCCTCTGAACTCACTACCCTGCTCCCTAATTAGGTGAGCCCCAGCTAGATTCATCTGAGGCCAGGATTCCCTTCTGCTTCATCTCTGTACCGATGCCTGTCCGCCAGCATCCAACGCAGTAACAAGCAAGTAGCACCTTCAACAATCAATCAACAGATGACCAAAGGTAAGGGCTTTGCAGTCATGGAGAGGCCCTGTTTAGATCTCCCTTAAAGGAAGGACTTGCTATCTAGACCCAGAGAATGCAATCAGCAGACAAACTGTAACTGTCAGCTTTCTCAGGGCCTGCAAAGGAGTCCTCATTAGTTAGCGAGCTGGAGCTGGGTGGGGAACAAGGGGGAATAAAGACCAGGCCATTTCAGTCTGACCCAGGGCCACTGTGACCATCAGTACTCCAGAGTAACAACGTTGGGTTGGCCAAGACTCGGGTAGCTCAACTGTTCAGGTTAGTTTCTTCCCCTGCCCAGTCCTGCTCTTGTCCCTTCTCTCCATAAATGTTGATCCCTAGTAACCATCTTGCATTCCAAACTCCATCTCAGCTTTTGTTTGCAGAGTACTCATCCTGTGACAGGTAGCAAAGCGGATCAGTCATCCAAGCCAGCCAGACATGGGAGATTACTAGTACCTGGGAGGGAAGCCAGGCAAAAAGACCTATGACCAGAGTTCACCTGCCTTTCTATCAAGAATATGTGCTCTAGAATTTCTTCTGTCCCTTTGATTTTTAAGATTTTTCTTTTTAGTCATCTGTCTTATGAAATTCTATTTGAAGATTATCAAATGTCTCAAGTAAACAAAGAAAAAGGGGTTTGCTTTCTTCCTGTGCATTAGAGAGACCGGAGCCTCTTCCAGCTTGGAGGAAGGTGCTGGTGGTCTTCCCACCTGCTCTCAAGGAAAAAGCAGTCACGCAGCAGAGCAACCAGGGATTAATTCCCGCCTGAAGGTTTCCTTCCCTCCTTTCATGGACTTGTGGCTTCGGTTCGGTTATGTGGGAGTGCACCTTGCATCCAAACTTGGGAGGCACCGTACTGACTACATACTGTTTTAAAGAACCTTCCATTTCTTCTCTTTAGGCAACTTCAAAACATGCTGATTGTGTGTAGATCTTTGGGATTTTTCCCGTGAACTGGGATTTTGTCATTGTTGAATCCGGCCTTTGGATTCAGACCATTAGAGCCTGAGTCTTGCCATTTACACGCTGGATAACACTGGCCAAATTACTTAACACTTCTACACTTGGGTTTTCTTACTGTAAAGTGAAGAGAAAACCTTCCTCGTAGGATTGTTGTTGATATTAAAGAAGATAACACCAGCAGCAGAAACAGTCTTGATCTTGGTGAGGACTCAGTAAGTACATTCACACATTCGCTGGCACAATGACAGGCATTTGAGCACCAGTGAGAGACGTGGCTTTCACTGTTGAAGCTCACTAGCCATCCTCACGGCAGGTTCCTTCTGCCCCAGCAAGCTGGGTGGGTGGAGAGAGGCTCTGCTGCAAGAATTACTATCATCCACTGCCTCTATCTATTAAATTGGCCAGTGTGGGCTAAAACCAATGTGGATGGTGCCTCGGAGACCTGAATCTTTTCCCCGTGACCCAAAGATCCTTCCCTCTCTACTTCCTAGCACCAAGGTTGCAGAAAATAAGGGAGGGAGGGAGGAAATAGAAAGGGAAGGAAGGCAGAGATCCCAGCCTAGAGCCCTCTTGGGAGGTACAGAATAGTAACCATGGGGCCAGGAGAGGCTCACAGAGGGAAACCTTCATGGTAACATTAAGAGGAGGTGGTAGAGTAACTTAGTCCTGGATTCAAATTCTTGGTGCACCACATACCTGCTAAGAAGACCTAGTAAGTTTTTTTAACCCATATGGTTAAGCATCATTTCTCACCGTTTAGCTCTTCTACTGCCTGAGCAGCTCCTTTCCTTTAACTTGCATGGGGTGGGGGAGTACAGTCTTGCTTTGCAAATCTGCAGTGTTCTCTTTGTGCAGTCTGACCCGGTTCTCCAACCAGCACTCATGCCAACACCAGCTGCTCATCTTCCTTCCATTCATCATCTGGTCAATTCTGGTTCTTTCTGTAATGCTCAGTTCAGATATCACTTCCTCCAGGACACGTTCCCAGACCACTCAGGGAAACCTGAACTACCCTAACATAGCGCTTAACACTCTGGGCTGGTGTTGCTATTGACTGCACTCCCTTCCAAAATGCCGTGGCTTGTTCATGACAATAGTTTCAGTACTTAGCACTTCACAAGTGCTCAATAAATGAAGGGCATTGTTGAAACTTTGTAAGCTTTAAAAGTTGGACAAAAGGTGGAGCATGGTGATGCATGCCTGTAATCCTAGCGCTCCGGAGGCTAACGTGGGAGGCTCACTACGGCGGGATCACTGCGAGTTGAAGGGCAGCCAGGACTACAAAGTGAGTTCAAGGCCAGCCTGAACTGCATAGGGAGACTCTGTCTCAAAAAGACTAAAAAAAAAAAACTGGACAAAAGCCATGGATGGCTATTCCGTGGGTATCTGTTGAGAGGAGTGGAGTGCAGTGCAATAGTGAAATCTTTGCGGTGTTGACAGTAGCAGCACTGCCTTAAAAGTCCACAAGATGTCAGTATTTCCACCGAAGGAAAAGTAATATGCCGGCGTGGACGGGCACAGTGGCTTACACCTGTGATCCCAGCTCCTCAGGAGCAGGGAAGCTAAGGCAGAAAGAGCACAAGTTTAATAACAGCCTGGGGAATAGTTTAATGGTAGCCTCATCTCTTTAGTGAGACTTGTCAAAAGAAAGAAAGAGAGACAGAGACAGAGAAACAGACAGAAAGAAAGGAGGGAGGGACGGAGGGAGGGAAGAAGGAAGGAAGGAAGGAAGGAAGGAAGGAAGGAAGGAAGGAAGGCAGGCAGGCAGGCAGGCAGGCAGGCAGGCAGGCAGGCAGGCAGGCTAGGGAGAGGAGTGCTTTGGGGTGTAGCTCAGTGTAAGGCCCTGGCTTTAATACCCTGTGCTGCAAAACAAAAACCAGAACAGAACAGAACAAACAGTACCACTTGTCCTTTCAGATGTTAGAAGTAAAGTAAATACTGTATTAATATAGAAATAGAGATTGGTTGACTGGGCTGAATAACTAATATATGTACATGGTAGTGACTGTAAGAACACAGTGAAAAGTCAACTCTCCTTTTTCCCTATTCCTCTCCCTTACCCCCTGTTCCATTTTGCCCACAAAGAACATTTTGCAACTGTTTTTCTTATACATGTAGTAAATACTTATCAATCTCCTGTTGATGGACATTTAGGTTGCTTCTAACCACTTGCTATCACAAATATCTTAAGGCATTCCTCACTTTATGCGTGGGTAAGTATTCCTATATTTTAAATTCCAGTATTTTCATATGGACGGTTAGCTTCCCACTGAGGTTGCTGTCTATACTCCCACCAGTAGAAAGAGTGTCCTTTTCTTCAAAAACTTTTAACTCAGTTATTTTACATGCACAAATATATAAAAATGTAATATACACAGTATATATTTCCCAATATTAGAGATGAACTATTCCACATTATAGTATTTGGAAACAGCTTCATCAAAGTATAATTAATTTAATATATTTTATAGCTAAAGTGTAAATTTGATAAAATTTTAGCACATGCACCTCTGGGAGCATTTATATAGATGATTGATGCAGGAAAGTTACTTAGACCATGACTAGCACATGGTAAATACTTAATAAAATTTGCTATATTTGTTAGTAATAAATCAGTTCATCGCAATTATCCTAAAGAAAAACGGTAGAAGACTGGATGTGGAGATGCTGGTGTGAAAAAAAAAAAGGAAAGAAAAAAGCCAGGATATAGCTCAGTGGCACAAGTGCATGCCTGGCAAGTGCAAGGTCCTGAGTTCGATTCCCTATAACACACACACACACACACACACAAAAAGACAGAGAGTAGTGTGGCAACATATAGCAGATTGGAAGGAATGAGTTCCTTGTCTTCAGTGCCAATCCACTAACTACCATCCACTATGCTAAATTTTAAAAAGACCTTTAAGGGCTGGGGTTGTAGTTCCACACTGGAGCATTTGCTTAACATGTACGAGGCCTTGAGTTCAATTCCCAGCACTGAAAAGTGGGAAAAAAGAGCTAGGCACGGTGGCACGTACCTCTAATCCTATCTACAAGGAAGGTTGGAGCATCCTAGACTGGGCATTTTAGCAAGATTCTACCTTAAAATAAAAATTTTAAATGTTGTGTAGCTCAGTGGTAAAGTGCCTACCTAGATGTGTGAGGCCCTGGTACTGCAAAATAACTTGAACTGGTAAAGATTAACCATAATGGAATATTCACCAGTTACTTTGATATTTAAAGGATATCATATTTTTAACTGCATCTTTTTCATCTGTTACCTGACTAAATAACTTTCTAGAAAAAAAGAAAGAATTATTCCCAAGGATTTTCACTAAAATTTCTTGAAAGAATCAGAGGTTCTATCCACCATCAGTCTTGTATGAAATTTCTTTGACAATTCAAGTATGGTATTTTTTAAATGTACATTTTGTATGTCAATTAATATTATAGAATGGCTTTTGAACTTAATAGGGCCTACCCCAAACAGAGAAGTAGCATGATATGGTGGAAGGAATAGATTCTTTGGAACATGGAAGAGAGTCCTCACTAGCTGTGTGACACATCTCTATAAATCTCAGCTTCTCCATCTGTAAGACAGCAGTGTGTGTGGTGAGGCATAATACTGGTTATTATCAGAATTAAATAAAAATTCTAACACTTCCTCTGTGGCAGACATTGTACAACGTGCCTGGGATACACAAATGAGTAGGGCATGGACCTTTTTAGGAGCTAGCACCATATAATGTGGTAGCTGGTATATAGTATATGCTCAGTAAATATGTATGTTGTGTTGAATGAGTCCATGAACAAATGAACATTTCATCCTAGTACATATGATTTTTTTTCATTTCCCCCCACATACCCCATCTTCCCATGCTGAAGGAGAAATTAAAGTATATTACATATTCTCTTTAAAATATTATTTTGAATGTGTGTTAGAAAAGTGACAAAAATAGCATGAAGCATTGCCTTATATCCCCCCACATCAGTTCCCCAAAGTTAACATCTTATATAACCAAGGAGGAGTATGGAAAAATACCTTTCCCTAGCTGAGCCTCTAGGCGTGAATACAGCTGGCTGACACCTCGATCTCAGCCTTGTCAGGGCCTGAGCAGGATCCAGTTAAAATATGCTAAGATTCCAGACCCACGGAAATTGTAAAATATTGAGTGGTTGCTGTTTTAAGTTGGTGCATTTGTGGTGATTTGTTAGAAGCAATAGAAAATTAATACAAATACTATATCAGGTTTCTCTAGAATGTCCCTAAATATGTGTTTGTCGAATGTTTTCTCATGACTGGAAATGAGGCCATATATGGTTGACCAGATGCCACAGAAATAATGGCGTGTCCTCTTCTGTGGATCCTATCAGGGGATTTGTGATGCTTGTGTGTCTTATTATTGGTGATGTTTGCCTTGGTCACATGGTTAAGTTGGCATCTGCCGGTTTCTCCACTGTAAAGTTTTTGTAAGTTGATGTGTACTGTATCTTGCAGAAGGCACTTTAACACTATACAAATGTGGTTTCTCCCCAAACCGTTTCCTAGGGCCCGTTAACTTCAGCAGCATCTGTGCATCTTGTCTGGAAATATTTACTACTGTGGTGTTTACCTAATAGCAGTCCTCTGTTTCTTTCTCCCCTCTACGTTTATTGATTGAACTTCTGCTGTAAGGAATCACGATCTCTTCCCCATTCATCCCCCATTTTTCTATTAACTTGATTATTTATGGCCCTGTGACTTCATGGGTATATTTTTTACCCCATGGATAAACCTCCTATACTGTTTTTTAAATTGCTGCAGCTTAGATTTCTCAGTATTGGCTCCTGAGTTCTTTTCACAAGTCTGAATCTGGTTTTGAGCCTCTCCTCACTTTTTGGCATCTAAGATGCTCCTGGCTCATTTTGTAATTTCCCTGCTCCAGTCCTGAAAGCAACCATTTTTCCACAGGTAATTTGTTCCTAGTTTGTTGGAGAATTATGTTTATATCTTGGTGTTAAATATGGTTGGTTTTTAGGGTGTCAGAGCTCTTAGAGCTTCTCAAAGGATGGAGCTGGGTAATATGAGTACTGATCCATATATACAAATTTATATTTCCATATTATCTGTGTATATATTTAAGTCATGAGTTTCATCCTAATACCTCTACTTTCAACCTAATACTATGCATTCATTTTAGCTTTCTCTCTTTTCTTATTTGTAACTTCTTTCTTCACAGTGAAGAACTCATCTACTGTCTATTTACTTATTTCTTTTAAACTGTGGTGCGTGTGTGTGTGTGTGTGTGTTTGTGTGTGTGTGTGTGTGTGTGTGTGTGTGTGTGTATGTGTTTTGTTTTCAGGAAAAGTGTTTTCTTCTGAAACCTGTAGCATCAATGGCACAGAATGGCCTCCAATTCCACACTGGACATAGGAAACTACAACAACTTCAGTGATTCTTCACTTTGTGCTTCCTCCTGAGCCCCACTCCAGTATCTACCTGTCACCTCCATGCAGACTAAATGAAGATCAACTTCTCTCTCCCCCAACTCAATACTTACAAACACATGGCCATGGTAACTGGAACCTAACATTCATCTCTGCTTTCTGAGCAGACCAAAAAGAAGGTATCACGGGGTAAAGATTTTTTAATGCTAGTGCTGGACCCAAAGGTTTTCAGAGTGGTTATTGATGACTTAGATTTCACCCTACACTCCAGTTGATTCCATAGGTGTTTCCATATTTGCTCACTACATCCCACTCAGACACTGATATTTAATCTTATCAATATCCCTAACAAATACCAAGAGTAATTCATCTCTTCCTTATACCCCTCACAGACACTTTCTGTGAAAAGCAAATGAATCAGTGGATAAATATATACTTGAAAATAATGCGGTGCAATATTGAAAGGGCCTTGGGTTGTGTCTGCAGCAAGGGGGTCTGAACTGTGCACACTAAGAGGCACTTTGTCTTGTGATCCACACGTAGTGGGAGCTCAGAGGTTGTTGTTCCTGCTGTGATTGCTCTCCACTGAGAGACAGAAGGACAGAGAGGCTGAAGCTCCTATAGTAAACGGGGTGAGAATTTCTTAAAATAGGAAGGTCAGAAACTTTGACTATTGAAAACTTTAAAAAACACTTATTCATTCAACAGCTATTGCCATGTGTCTTGCTAAGGCATGGGGAAATGAGAAGAACCACCTCTCCCCTAGGGAAATTTAGAGTAGAAAAATGCAATGAACTCCCAGGACACAGAAGACAATGAAAACTGTCATTTTTTTTACCTGTGAGCTAGGAACAGCCATTAGGGACTTTCTACATATTATCTCATTAAATAAAATCACAAAAGGTAAAACAAATTACTATCTTTGATAATAATGAGGAAATAAACTATCAGAGGGGTAAAGGAATTTGTCCAAGGTCACATATGGTAAATATAAGAGTCAAAACTAAAATCTAGGTCTACCTAAAAGCCAAGGCTCATATTCAATTCCGCCATACTAATAAGGCGAAGACATTCACTATTTCCTGAAGACGTATTTGAGTGCCTCTCCTGTTCCAAATATTGTTCAGGGTGCTAGTGATATACAAGTGAAAAAAAAAAGTCCCTATTTCATGGGGCTCACTTCGTCCTGAAAAAAGACAACAAAATATTTAGTATGTCAGGTGGTGATAAACTCTGGAAAGAAAAATTAGGTAGGGTAAGTAAGATGGGATGGGCTAGGTTGCTGTTTATGTTGAGAGAGGGTCCCAATAACGTGAAGTACAAGCTCACCCAAAGGACGAGCAGGAGCAGGGACTAGGACTGACACAAAGAAGACCTCCCTTCTTCGCCTACTGTCGGTTAAATCTGAAATAAGGGGAGTGAGGTGGGGGTGCAGGAATTCATGGAAAGCGTGGACTCGAAGTTAGAAGACCTGAGTCTTACCCCAGGAGACTTAAGACAGATCATTGCATGTCTATATTTAAATTCTCTTAGCTGTGAAAGAGTAACAATTCGGCAGACAGCTGCCACAAGAATCCCAAGAGACAGCCTACGTGCAAGGTCTCTGAAAATAACACAGGTAAAATGCGCCTGTTATCCCAGCTACTTGGCAGCCTGTAGCAGGAGGATCAAGTTTGAGGCCAGCCTGAACAACTTACCAAGACTTTGTTTCAAAGTAAATAAATAAATAGGGCTGGAGAGGTAGCTCTATGGCTGAGCACTTTCCCAGCATGCATGAGCTCTTGGGTTCAGCCTCCAGGCCTGCAAAAGGAGAGATAAATAAATAACTGAAATAAGAGCGGGAGTCAACTTTTCAACCGAAAGGACGTCTGCATAGGAAAATAGAGGATATCCTTATTTCAGGTGTAACGGTTACTCTAAGCACTTTTTTGAAAGCCGTCCCAGGCTGACATGAGAAATGAACTAAAAGAAATAAGCATAGCTTTCATAATATGCCTCTGTGGAAGACCTTAGTTACATTACACTGGCCATAAATTGTGTCGCATATTTTATCTAAAATAGGAAAGAAGTTCTGGGATTCGTATCTTTAATTGCCACATCCCGCCACAGTATTTTCCTTCTTGCCACGCCCCTCCTCCTGAACTCCATTTCCCAACATGCTCCAGGTTAAACCAGCAGCCATTGTGACGCTATCTTGTGACTTCTAGGAAATGTAGTTCATTTATTCTTCAACTGCGGGAAGATCTAGGGCTGTGGACTACCACTCCCGTGAGGTAGTGCGCAGTCCCGCCCCTTTCGCGGCGTCTTCGAACGCGCCGCGGCAGCCATGTTGGTCGTGTCCAGCACAGGGGCCGGCACCAGGGGGTTACTGAGGCGGCTGTCACGATGTTGGGATCCCTGGTGTTGAGAACAGCGCCGGCGCCACGGCACCTCCTCCGGCTGCTCAGGGCTCCATCGATCCAGAGCTTTGGAATTGCCTCCGGCCGGAGCGTAATCACTGGGGACCGCGGGGAGCTGCAATGGCTGAGAACGTCCGCCGGGGGGCGCCCCGGAACATCTTTGGCCTTGCTTCCCGGACGAAGGGTTGCCACCGGGGGGCGCCAGGGAGGACGCACCGAGACCCAGTGCTTGGCTGCTGCCACGTGGGGGCGCCTTCCTAGCCCCGAAGAAATAATTCCAGGACAGGACAACTGGAATGGGTCCCCCAACAGGACTGGACTGGGCATGTGGGCCCTGGCCACGGCGCTGGTCGTTCATTGCTACAGCAAGAATCCGTCCAACAAGGGTGATTATGGGGCCAGTCTGGGTTTAAGGGGGGAAGAGGCGGGAGGAGTGACCCGACTCCGCATCTTTGAAGGAAGTGGGATGCTTGTAAATTTAGACCTGCATAAGCTCAGTCTTGGAGAGACTAGACGTGCACTGAAGAGTTAACCGAGTTGTATACTCTCGCGTCTTCAGTCAGTCTCCCCGTTGGGCTTCACTTTGTCTACTGTACAGTGAGAGTATTGGAGGAAACATCATTACAGCACGGTCCCTTTCTGTTCTGCTATGCTGCCTGGTTTTTCTTTTTTCAAGAGGTCTCCAGTAAGCCGCAGGTGGTTTCAATGGCCTGGAGAAGTTGCCTACCTACAGTGGCCTCAGAAGGGAAGACTTGGTTCCAGTGCCAATTTGACCCTTTGCTTTTCTGCCCACAATTTCCCCACTTTACTGTAGGCTGAGGAATGATTTCTCAGTATTCTTACAATACTGTTACTTGGACCCCTCTTCATAGTTCAGTGGCCTAAGTCTGTCAGCCTCCCTGAGGCTGTGTCTGGCCTCAGGCTTGAGATGATCTTGCCCTCTGAAGCAGTCGGCAAAAGGAAGTTGGATTCCCGGAGACCCAGAGCAGTGGGGGCAGGAGGAGTGGCTGACCCAGACTGGCCTCTCAGCTGGGTCCTAGAAGCTGAGCTGAACTCAGAGTGAACAGAGAACCAGACTTGTGTGGCCGGTATCAGCCTGGCCACTTAGGGTCCCAGTTAATTCTTAAGGACCATGATGCAGCACAGTGTCCTTGGATTCACACATCCCGGCCTCTGAGACTTTGGAGCTCAGACCGACTTGACTTTTATTTATTTACTCAACAGGAAGGGGCTTTTAACAGTGAATGAGAAAACACTGAGGATCTTGCTTTGCTTCTGTGTTTAACTCTCATTGTGAATTTCAACCTTTGCTCTTCCTCAGTGGCCCTCTTCCCTCTCTGCAAAATGAGGGCATTGAAATAGGCTCTAAGGGCTCTGCTGGCTGGTGCATGCCACCATTCTGTAATTTTCAGCTGTATTTTGGATACCTTATGTATGCCTTGTTTCCAGCTAGGTGTTTGGGAGTCCTCACTTAACACAAAGTCAGTTGAGGGGACAGCACAGGCCATTAGGCGTGCAGGGCTGGGAGCGCTGTGTGCTGTGGGAAGGTGAGAGGGCCAGCAAGGTCAGGAAAGCCCGCCTTGAGGATGGAAGACCCTTGAGGGATGAGGCCAGGGATGAAAATTGTGAGGTGGTGAGCCCCATGGGAGCAGGGAGCATCTTTTTTTTTTTTTCCAACTTAGTAGGTACTTAGGAAATAAACGTAAATTGTGTTCCATGTGGCACCTTCGGTCAGCCTAGCGTGCATAGGAGCTAGTGCAGTGGTCAGTGTGGGTGGAGGGAGAACAGAGGGAATGGCCAGCATGCCAGACAGGAGAGTTAGGAACTTTCTTCTGTAGGAAATGGGGAGTCATGTAAGGTTCATGAGTAGCAAATGTGCTGAGGCCGTGTGTGTGCATGCATCGGGGAAAGGTGTCCAAGTCTTGCCTAAGGTTCCTGGGGGCTCCAGGCCGGGCTTCTTTTGTAGCACGTGAGTTTTGGTAAGAAGACTAGGGCATATTTACCAAAAAAGACAGTGACCAAAGCTGTGACTAGTTCTAACCCTCTGATGTTAAGCTAGCCGGTGCCCCAACTTGCCCTTCGGGAGTCAGGAGGGCCTGGTTTAATCTCTGCTCATTCCTCACTCCAGGACCTTCAGAAGACACTTTTACCTGTGGTGTGGGGGGAATGGGTCGAGCTGTCTGTGAGGAAGGGCGGTCCCTTTGCAGCTGGAGGCCGTCTGAGAATGTTCACTGGGAGAGCAGTTGGTAAAGCAAGGGGAGAAGGCCTGGCCGTGGGGTCCAGCAGCAGGTGGGGTGGAGGCACCCAGGTCTGAACAGAACTGGTTTGCATTTGCATAAGGTGGTGTCTTATCCCGTTGTGCAGATAGGGAAACTGAGGCTCGGGAGGCTGGGTCATGTGGCAAGTAAGTTCAGTGTGGTGTTGGGACTGCTTGTCTCTGGCGTCAGTGCCTTCCCTCATGTCTCACTGCATGAGTCTTGTAGCTGGACTGAGAGCTTCCTGGGGCCAGGCTGGGGAGCAGTCAGCCCAGTGCCCAACAGTGTAGCTCAGAATCAAGCTGAACACAGAGGACACCATAGTCGCCTGGTATTCAACTGGCTGTGAAAGAACTGTGCTCCTGCTGTTGACTGGAATTTTTCCAAATCGGGCAGTTCTTCGTTGTGGCCACAAGGTGGTGCCAACAGACCAGTTGCCTGGGCCAGACAAGTAAGCCAGACTGCTGATTTTCTGCTGGGCCTGGTGATTCCTCTGCTGTGGGTCTCCCTTCTCTGTGCTTGGGCCTGGAGAATTTGCAGATTTTTTCAGCCATCATTTCATCTGAGCATTCTTGTTAGGCTGGCAGAGCAAGGACTGTTGTCTCTGATAGCCCAGGAGGCAGTGGTTGAGTGTGAGAGGGGCTGCCACAGTAACGTGGTGCACAGTGGCACGAGTTGGAGCCGGGCAGGTCTTGACTGCTGGTTGAAGCTGGCTCTGTTCTTAGAGAGGCCTGCATTGCTGCCTGCCACTATCTTTTCCTTCCCTTTGAACTTGTGACCTGTGACATCAGGATTCAAAACCAGGCTAAAGAAGTGGAATCAGAGAGAGTGGGACCAGGTCAGGGAGTGGTTAGTAGTTAAGATGAAACATGCACCGAGCTTTGAAGCTTATGACACGTGGAGAACTGCACGGTGGGTGTTCACGCCACAGGTGAGGTGAGGCACTGGTACCTCACCTACGTCCCGTACGGTGAGGGGGTGGAGAGTTTGGGCTCTGTTAGAGAAAGGATAGAAGTCGGGTTGTTCACAGAGGATACCACACAGGGAGTGAGCGACCAGCCTTCTGACATTGGTTAAGCCCGTGTTTGTGAAGTACTTCCACTGCTTAGCGGGCCCTTGGCGCAGCGCGGGGGGTAGGTCCTGGCCAGGGATCTGACCAGTGCCCCTCTCTCTCCAGATGCAGCCCTCATGGAAGCTGCCCGCACCAACAATGTACAAGAACTCAACAGGTGAGTGCTGAGCCCCATCTCGCTCTCCCCCACAGGAGGGGCTGAGCAGGTGAGCTAGCTCTTTGCTGCGGCCGTGACTGCCTGGGAGGACTGACCTGAGCAGTGTCCCTTGGGAGCTCTCTGTAGGCACATCACCTGGGCTCCCTTGGCCCATGTCGGCCTCTACATATCTCAGATAGGGAGACAGCCCCCAGACATCCCTGGGGCTTCAGCTGGGACGGTTTGGGATCCCTTCCAAACCTTGTGGTTCTCCTCTGAGTCTTCCTGTTGTCTCTCTCTGGAAGTGGCCGTGTTGTGCTTGCTGTATGGACCTGCTGGGGATGGGTACCAAGGGAGGCTTGGAGACTCCAGAGGGTGCTGGAAGAGAGTCTGTGTCAGAGATGCTTTGGGGCTGGAAAGGCCTATCTACAGGCTGGGCGCCCACACTGGGCCCCCTGGCAGGAACGGACTGTAGTTTTACAGCCTCATGGGTTCAGCTGGTTCCACAGACCACTGTGGTAGGATTTCAGGCTTTTTCTTAAGCCGAGGCAGGACTAAGCCTGGTGCCAGAGAGAAAGTTTGTCCAGGATGGGTGCTGAGACCAGACCAGCATAGAGTATCAGCTAAGGGCTACTGATGAGAGAAATTGTAGACCTCTCTCTGGGCCTCCTGTTGGCCCCTTGACTAGATCTAGGTGGCGTTAAAACAGCCCCATCCCACATGGCACCCACATTTTAGACGGGAAGTCAGGTGCTTGGGGTACCATGAATCCTTAGGGCCCCTCCCCACTCCAGCTGCCTAAACATGCAAGAAAGTGGCAGCCACAGCCCCACCAAGACTTACTGCTTTGATTCCCTTTCATTTTATCTGCACCATTATTATTGATTCTCAAGGGTGCTTTTGAGTATTAATGTTCAAGGCTTAGTTTTTAATAAACCAGTTTTGGAAGTATGGGCTGGGAGTTGTTTTGTAGCCAAATAAATATGATGGAGCAATAGTTTAATAAACATGCAATGATGCATCTTAAAAAAACCAAGCACAGATGTCATCTTGTTGTTATAAGAGCCATTCATAACTGCAGGCTGTGTGTGGCATCTTCATTGCCCCAGAAACAGATGAGCCTCGCTTCCTTCTGCTGTATTACACAGAGCGACAGGGCCAGAGCTGGGCCTTGCTGACCCCGCGCTCACCTGTTGCTACCTGCCAGGCTGTTAGCGCAGCGTAGGCAGTGTGTTTACAGAGCAGCCCCTTCCATCCCTTGGGAGGCTGACTCTGCCCCAGGTCATTGAGTCCCCACGTGTTATTGTGGTACACATTCTCCTAATGGCCATGAAACGCCTGCCCAAAGAGTGGAGTGGTATATGTGTGACCCAAGAGATCACAGTGACCCCTCGTTCTCACTGGCCACTTCCTGTGTGTGACCCGAGTCTGCAGGCTGCGTTTCTCTTCCCGCCTCCCCCTTGGTCAGTATGACCCCCTCTCCTCCACCCAGGAGAAGGGATCCATTGCAGAATCCGAGGTGAGCGAGCAGTGTCTCCCCTCAGCCCCATCACGTGCGGAGCTGCAGCACAAGGACACACTGAACAAAGGCGGGTGGCGAGGCGGAGTGGCTGGGCCTGGGGAATGAGTTCATGCTGCTGAAGCAGAACTTGTGCAGGGTGTGGGGAAGGAGGGACAGTGCCCCTAGAGGTACCGGGGTGCGCATGGCCAGGCAGGGTGAGGGCTTGGGGACTTATAAGCAGCGGGGAGATGCGGGAGGTTTATGAGCAGGGGAGTGAGCTGGTCAGGGCTGCACTTCAGAGGAGTGAAGGGTGCACTGAGTGGGGAAAGGCACATGCTTGACTTTTAGTTAGACTTGGGGTAAGGAAGGCCTGACTTAGGATGTCGTGTCCCCCCCCCCCCCCCGTTCCCACCTGAAACTGTTGCTGCTTGTGAGTGCATGGGGCCCTGCCGGGCGCTGAGGTGGTGTGGTACATGGGATGGTAGAGAGTGGCCCTAGGCGCAGATTGCAAGGAAACATCTGTACCCTACCAGTCCCAGTCCTTCCAGTCTACAGAGCCAGGCCTGCAGGCTGGGGGGGGGGGGGGGGACTGTGCTCGCCTAAAGGAGAGTCTGGAGTTTTATCAGCCCTAGCGTCTGTGCGTGTATGTGTACTTCGTGCTGCTCTTTATTCCTTCCTGTGTGTGTCCTGGCTCTTAGTTCTGCCCATTAGACCAGCCTATAGTGGACTAGAATCCCATTGTCAATTAAAGAAAAAATTACAGTTTACAAAGGGTTTTTATGGTCAGTGATACTCATTTCTGGAACAAGGCTCAAACCTGCTGAATAATACTGTGCTTGTGGCTCTGTGTTGTGCGTGGCGCTGCTCTGAGCTCACCACACCACCTGTCTCCTGCCCAGGGTCTCAAGGGAACTCTGAATAGGGAAAGACGAGAGCCTGAGGCTCTTCTGGGCAGTTGCCTCATCCAGTGTCTAGGACACCCTGAATCCACAGGGGCGGAGTGGTGGATGCAGACCCTCCACACAGGCCTCCACTCTGCTGTGCGCTCATCACCCTCTGCCCACTGGGCTCTGTGCAAGTGCTGCCTCTCTGTAAAACCTTCCTTGGTCCCTCCCTGCTGGGTGTGATCTCCCCTCCCTTCTAGTCTGGCAGAGTATGAGGGTCCTCTAGGAAGGGCCGTGCCAGCCCTCCAGTAGGAAGATCTTGTGGAAGAGAAGTTGGAGGTCAGCTTGGAGAGGTCGGGCTCAAATGTTAGGACTGAGGAGGCAGCCAGGCCCACAGGGAAACAAGGGATGTTCACACGCTGCCACAATCCGGAACAAATCTGGCATCCCCGTAGAGTGTGAGACCATCAAGCCAGCAGCTTGGACATCGGCCCTGGTGTATATGCACTGTGGGCTTGCTTTCTGTGCACCCAGGGGGAGGGGCAGGTTGCCTAGCTGAAAGGAGGACAGGGTCTGTCACTCCCCACACTCTACATTTCACCCCTGGATTGTGTGCCTCTCCGGGTCTTGCCCCCCTCTCTTACCTCATTCCCCAGCTCAGTGGGACACGCCTGCTGTACTGACCTCAGTGTACCTGAAGCAGGAAGTCCAGAGTCTTAGCTCCATGTTCCCACTGGCTGCATCACAGGGGCCCTGGGTCTCTGTTCTCCGCCCCCCACCCCTGTTTACTCCCTTCAGAGGCACTTAACCCTTCAGAGCTCATCCAGCCCTGGCTCCTCAGAAGTGGAAGCCTGGCCTATGTCCTGCCGGTTGGCAGCGTGAGGAGGTGACCCTGCTCCGCAGCTCAGCCCACACTGGCACCTCAGGAAGCACTCGCCCGAGACAGAGGGCACAGGGTGACTGAGCACATCTGTCCCGGTTCAGGCTGAGCCAGGTGAGGACCAGCAGGATGGGAAAAGTGAGGCCTCCTGTTCCCCCGTGGAGCTCACATTTCCTTCACACCAGACCTGTGAAAGATGACACCTCTGCCCATCGTCCTCTCCCCGCAGGGAGTTGGGCCTCTGCTAAGTGTCCAGCTCAGTCATTCATCAATGCAAACAGTCTTTAACAAAGAAAACCTTGTAGTATCGGTCTCAGACCTCTGCTGTCCGCTCTTTCTCTCCAGGATTCATTTGTTTACTTGGCAAACATTCACTGAGCACCTGCCATGTGCCGAGTCTTCTCCTTGGCACGTAGGACACCTGAGCAGGCCTGACCCTCGCCCTCAGTGACAGTCTGGGCAGACTATGGCAATGCTCTGATTGATGCTGGAGACAGGAGAGTGTTGCAGGAGCCCACAAGATGCCTCTAACCTCCTAGCCAGGAGGATCAGGAACAGGATCCCTGGGATCCCCAAGGATATAGCACCGATGAGAGGCTTAAAATATAGGTAGGGCTCACCAGTAAGGCAGGAAGACATTCCGGGCAAAAGGGATAGCGTGAGCGATGGCACCAGGGCAAGGAGTGGCCCAGAAGGTGCAAGGGAGGGAAATTACATGCTGTTTGTGTCTCTGGATCAGAATCTGAGGCCAGAGGGCCTGCAGATAGGCAGGGAGCTCATCTTGGAGGGTATTGATGAACTGTCCTTCAGGTGCCCATCTTTCCGGCCTGTTCTCTGTGCCTGGCCCTGAGGTGAATTTGGGGGAGGGAGTGGAGCAACACAGTGTGCAAGAAGAACCGGCTACTGCCCTAGAGGAGCCCCTGGCTCCCTTGGCCAGGAATGAGGACATGAATCAGAAATGGAGACCCGGTCTGATTTGTGCTAGTAATATGGATTTGGTGGTACTTACAACCCATGAAATGCGGAGTTATTGTTACTAATTATTCATTCACCCAGTATTAGTGAGTGCTCATTAAGAGCTGGGCAGTGGCTGGGTACTGAACAAGACTGGTCTAGCCCCTGCCCTTTGGTATTTATGGTCTTAAGTGGGAGCCAAATGAATATTTATGGAAGTATAATTATGTACTTCAGAAGTACAGTTTGTCTTCTCAGCAGATGATTCCAGCACAAGTGCACAGTCACGCCAAAAGGCCGCAGCTGGACCCTACCTAACGCCATATATAAAGATTAACCCGACAGTGACCCAGGGGCCTGAATGTAAGTACTGGCCCAATACAACTCTTAGAAGGAAACAGAGAAGTAAACCGTTGTCAGTTTGGGTTTGGCAAAGCCTTCTGACACTTGGTACCAAAAGCACACAGCACCAAAAGAGAATATTTTGCAAATCATGTGTCTGAAAAGGGACTTTTATCCAAAATATATAAACAACTCCTACATACTCTGCAGCAAAAGAGATGATCGTACTGTAAAATGGACAAAGGGTCTGAGTAGACATTTCTCCAAGGAGGATATGCAAATAACCAGTAAGCCCTTAACAAGACGCTCAACATCATTATTCAGGAAACTGCAGATCAAAACTACAGTGAAATGGGGCTCCAAATTCACTGGGACGGTGAAGAGACAGAGAAGGGCAAGTCTGGATGAGGATGTGGAGAAATAGGAAGACTCAGACCATGCTGGAGAGGGTGTGAAATAGTGTGGCCACTTGTGAAAACAGCTTGGCAGTTTCTCAGATGCTAAACATAGAGTTCCCTTGTTACTCAGCAGGTCCACTCCAGGGATAAATCCAGAGAAATAAAGACATGTACATGAATGTTCATAGCAGTATTAATCAAAAGAGCCAAGAAGCAGAAACAACCTCACATCAATCTCTTAAGTGACGGACAAATAAAAATGTGATTACACCATCCGCTAGAATATCATTTCCCCATTCCAGGGAAGGAAGTACTGATACGCTACAGTATGGATGAACTGAAATGGGAATGAAAGAAGCCAGTCACAAAAATGCTATACCAGAATGCCATGGGTCGGGTGGCTTAGTGTGTTAGCCAGCGCTCTGTCACTGGGACAGAGTCCCCGAGTACATCAGCATGGAGAGGAATGGGTCATTCTGGCTCGTGCTTTCAGAGGGTGCAGTCCCTTGTCACCCGGCTCCATTGGGCCTGAGCAAGGGAGAGACTCATGGTGGGAGGAGTGTGTGGCAGAAGAAGCTGCTTAGCCCATGGCAGCCAGGAAGCAGAGAAAATAGTATAGTCCCCAGGGCTGTGCCCCCATGACCCACTCCTTTAAAGCAGGCCACACTTCTACATTTCCCATGCTCTCTTTTTTTTTTTGGTATGGCATCAAACTCAGGACCTTGCACTTACCAGGCAGGTGCTTGTGCCATTGAGCTACATCCCCAGCCCCTTTACCCTCCTTATAGTATTACCAGATCATGGTACAGTCACTTTCCAAAGCCCAACTCTGAATATATGAACCTTTTGAGGGACATTTTAGATCCAAATATGTAACACTTACATAAACACTAGAAATGTATTTCTCACGGTACTAGAGGCTGGAAAGTCTTGGATCAAAGCTCTAGTAGACACATGAGGTCCTAGTTCACAAGTAGGCATTTCTCTGCCTTCACATGGCACACTGCCAGTAGGAAGGAGCCCCCCCAGAGTTTCTTTTATAAAGTTGCTCCATGAAGGCTCCACCCTCATGCCCTAATAATCACTCCCACCTCCAAACACCATGTTGGGGATTAGGTTTCAGCATGAAGTAGAGAATTGCACAAGTACTCCAACTATAACAGTCATGGTCATCTTTGCATGCAAAGTCCAGAGTAGATAAATCTACAGAAACAAAGTGATTGCTGGGGGTTGGGCACAGGAGGCGAGGAGAAGAGGGGGAGGAGGAGTGATTGCTAATGGGGTCAGGGTTACTTTTGGCCTGATGAAGATCTGGAGTTAGACTGTAGTTGTAGTTGCAAGACTGAATATACTAAAAACTATTGAATTGTACACTTTGTAAGTTATATCTCAAAACTTTCGTCTCTTAAAACATTTTTCTAGAAAGTAGAGTTCAGGATATGAGGGAATCTAACCCAGAACGTGGCAGGGTTGGAGGTGCAGGTACTTATCGGTAAGGGAGAGCTTCGGAGGAAGTGAGAGTGGAGTGAATTCTGAGGGATGCACAGAAGGGAAGGTGGGGAAAGTTCAGTTAGTGGGGGCAGGGGTGCAAAGCCCTGACAAGAACAGATGTGGCAGATGGAATGGAGAGAGGATCAGAATGGGCGGCGCTGGAGAGCAGAGGGGAGAGGCTGTAGGAGACGAAGCTGGAGAGTTAAGCAAGGGGGCTGGAGGTACAGCTCAGTGGGCTAAGTGCTTGCCGCTGAGCACTAGGGCCCTGAGTTTGATCCCCGGTCCCAGAAAAAAAAAAAAAAAAAAAAAAAGAGAGAGTTAAGCAAGGACCATATACCACATTAACAGATTTTATTAACGTGTTAACAGCTTTTTTTTTTCCCTAAAAGCAGCAGGCAGCTATTGAGCAATTTTAAGCCAGTGTGTGTACAAAAGAGACTCTAACAGACATGATTAGATTGTAATTTTATTTATTTATTTTCAATATGAGGGAATTGAACCTTAGGACCTTCATATTGATCCATATCCCCAGCAGCCTTTTGATTATTTATTTACCTTATTTTTAAATTTTATTTCTTTATTGGGGAGCATCTCTAGGTGGGCACAAATTTTTTTATTTTGAGACAAGTCTTGCTTTGTCACTAAGTTGCTTGGGCCGAGCTCTAACTTGCAGGCTTCCTGCGTCAGCCTCCCAGGTAGTCTTAGCTGGCGTCAAACTCGGGGTCCTCTTGCCATAGCCTGCCAAGTGCTGGAATTTATGGAGATATGCCACAATGCCTGGCTAGATTATAGTTTTAAAAGGTCATTCTGGTTGCTTGGTGGAGAACACAGTAGTTGTGAGCTATGGTTGGTACAGGGAGACTGGCTGAAAAGCATCCAGCAGGATGATGTGACTTGCACTAACATGTTTGTGTCTGAGCTGAAGGAAGTAATCTGGGTAGGATTTGGAGAGGGTTAGAGCAGTATCCATGCCTGGTACACAATATATATATATATATTCAGTAAACGAATTTTGGATGAATACATAGGATTAGATTAGTTAACAAGGGAGGACAAGTGTTAGGGAATTTTAATTCTTTGACGTGGTCATCTGTATAGATGGTATTGCCATTCACTGAGATGGGGATCCTGGAGAGAAGACTGAGTTGGGGAGTAAATGATTGAGTTCAGTTTTAAATGTGTTAAATTGAACATGCTAGTGTGATATTCAAGTGGAAAAGTCAAGGAGGCAATTGAATGTGTGGGACTTTTTGTCTCTTCCCATGGTGCCTCTCAAAAGTCTATCTCTATTATCAGTAAGGACATCATTTTGATTTCCTATTTTGATTTCTGGTTTGATAGTTTTAGTAAACAAAGGTCTTTGTGTCAGCCCAAACTGGTTTACTAGCTGGCTGTGGAAAAAAGAAATCTGATTTGTTCTTCAGGAAGGAAGATAGGGTTGGGCTCCGTTAAGGGGTAAACACATTTATTCTAACACTGCATGAATCATTTGGTTTGGTTCTTGTCCCTGGATGCCCCGGCTTGAGGCACTTGCTGTCCATGTGCCAGGATTGAGGTGTCCAGAATCTGTTTAGCTGCAGCATAGGTAAATGTTCTACACATTGATCCAGGAATTTTATCCAATTAACAAAAGCCCTGGCTGGTAAATACATTTGGCTGTCTCCGGGCCTCAGAGAGCCTGTCTGTTATCGATTGTTGTATCATTTTGGCATGATGGGACGATATTAATGGTGGAATCAGAACAACCAAAACATCCAGCTCTCTTAATTTGTAAATATGTAAATAGCCCTGTGGCTTGCACTGGATTGAAACAAAACCCTTATCTTAGACCAGAGGTCAAGGCCTAACAGATATTACTTCCTGTAATTTTGAGGCTTATAGTTAAGAGTTCCTTAGGATTATTAGTTGTCTTAATGCTAAGGTATAACCCGTACAGGTTTTGAATGCTAGAATGTTGGAAGGCAGCATAGTATTACAAAAATACAAGAGTTTGAAAAGCTAGAAGACCTGGGTTCCACTTTTATCATAGTTACATACTGGCTGTGTGACTATTGTCATTGAATCTTTTTTTATAAGTCTTAATTTCCAAATCTTGTTAATAAGGTTTCCAGTGAAAACTTTTAAATACAGTCCCTGGTGTTAAGCTCTACAGAGAAAGCTGATCCCCTCTGGAAGAATTCAGATCACGTACCCAACCCCAGTCTTGCTCAGGCAGCCCATCGCCCCACAGCAGTTGCGTGGTGCACCCACAGCCTGACCTGCAGAATCTTTGCTTGCTCTCCGGGGATGGAAGGCAATTGGGGAAGACTGGATTAGCAGCTTTACCTGCACTTTGTAGGTAGGTGAGCTGTGGAACAGCAGCCTAACAGAGTTCGGTGTTTGGCTGAGCCCAGGAGCAAAGGACAGCCAGGGCCTACAGCTGCGGGTGTGGGAAACAGGACATCACTGTGAAAGAGTCCAGCCCTCGCCTCCAGTGTTGGCTGCCTGCTTCTGGCTGTGTGGTCTTAGGTGAGTCTCAGCTTCCTCAGAGGCTTTCACTATAAAGTATCTTTGATGCTACCTGTCTGACCACTCTCCCCAGATCTCTTGAGAGTTGTAGGAATGTGAACCTTGTCTGGAAAATTCCCTGGGCTTTGGTTCATTGCTGTCGCGTCCAAATAGCTGTGGGTTTCCATAGTACTTGACCTGCCTCCATGAGAGCACTTACCATCCTCTCTTGGGACAAGTTACCTGTTTCCTTGTGTTTCACAAAGACAGTTTGGGAAGGGAGTTTGGGAAGCTGCCATACCATTGCTATGCTTTCAGCACTGTGCCTGTAAGTGGTCAACAATGACTTATTAAATACCTTGTTGAAAGTGTTTTGTAAGTGGGAAGGCATTAAGCAGATCTTACTAGTTATCAACGTCATAATAAATCTATAAAGGACTGACTTCCCTTTGAGAAATGCACAAGTAAAAGTTAAGTAGTTCAGTTGTTAATTCACGCAACTAGTATCACCTGCCACGTGGGGTATTGTGCTGGGTGGTCAGGCCTTGCTCATGGAATTTAAAGCCTAGTCAGACATTAATTCTGCAAATATGAAATTGCAACTGTGACAGATGCTGCAAAGGAGCAACACAGAAGCGAGAGCCTGGAACAGTGGTGTGTGCTTGTGCTTGTGCTCCAAGGTGAAGGATGAAGCAGCTTTTCCTGTGTAAAGAAGGGTGCATAGAGCTTTCCTGGCAGAAGGAAATTTCATTTACTAAAGTCCTGTGGGAAGAGGAAGCATGGCAGGTGTGAGGGACTGCAAAGGCTGGCAGAACTGTGGCCAGGGGAAGATGCCAGGAGCCGGAAACAGGCTGGGCAGGGCATCAGGGCCACATGGAGGAGCTTTGTCTTTATTCCAGTAGCAGTGGCAGCTGGGGGCGGTGGGCACGGTGATGGGATCAGCAACATTAGGAACCAAGCTGAGTACCTGCCTGCTTATGTGGACCAACATCCTCTTGGCATGGCCCTGTGCCTTAAGGCAGTGTAGCCACTGAACTATGATTCCCCAGGACCTGGCAGCAGGGCGGCTAGCGGGCTCTTGCTCCTTACCGCCATTGCTGTAGCCCAAGAGCTGCTGTGCCTGTAAGATGCCAACTCAGTCATAGCCGTAACACAAATCCTGTCCACTAGGCTGAAGCCAGTTGGATATTTTCCCGAGGAATTTTCCTGGAAACCGAGGCAAAGAGAACACCAAGAATACTGAAAACAGACAAGCTAATGCATTACTGGACTTACAGTGTTCACTTCAGTTGGTTGCTTCTCAGTTCCTGTTTTGTCCTTTTCCTGTTGAAAAAAAAGCTTCTCAGAAAATCTCCCTTCTGAATTATGAGGCCCTTATACATCCTGCTTTCTTCTCTGTCCTCCCTTCTGAGCATGGCTGCTAGGCTCAGAGTCCTCCTAAGACAGTATATGGCCCTGTGCCTAACCTCTCTCCTCTTAGATTATTCACCTGCAAGTGGGGATGGTGGCTGACCAGTGTCTCACCCTGTTGTAAAGGTCGAATGAGTAGATGTATGCAAACCTTTTGGTGCCATGCCTACTACATAGCAAGCACTCAGTACGCAGTAGGTATCATTATTGTTTTTATTACACAAGATCTCCCCTAATTAGTAAAATTAATGAGGGTAACGAACAGAATGTTCCACATATTCCATTTTCACCACCTATATTTTGAAGCTTTTAGTGTGAGCATTCAGAGCCACGCCCCTCGCCTGGTGAACACGGGTGAACATTGGATAGGCAAAAAGACGCAGCCTAACATCCTTAGTTAGGCCACTTCTTTTATGGCCTACATATATTCAGAATTTAGTGTTTATAGTATGTTATTTAACAGTTCTTGCATATAAGATAAAATAATATTTTAATTGAAATATTTTAATAATATTGTTAACACTACTACTGTTAAATAACATTGTTAATATTACTACTACTGATATTTATTGAACGTCTTTTTTGTGTTAGGCAGTACCCGAAGCTTTAACCACTACATCCTTTCAACAGCCTTGCAAATGCCGTAGGTCCCTTTAGAGATGATGAAAAAGGAGTTCAGATTGCTTCAGTGATTTACCCACTTAGAGAGCGGTCACCACTTCCTCTTACTGACGGGGAGGCGGAAGAGATCTGCCCGTCCCACTTTCTCCGTAGGCATTTTGTAACTAGTGGAGGGCAAGGGTACCTGGCTTACTGAGAATCCACAAGGTCTCTAAACAGAAGCTGTCAGTCCAAACTCCATATGTATTCTGCTGCTTGCCCCCAGCTCCCACCAGCCCAGCCTGGCCTTTCCCTCCGAAGAGGAGCCCCCACGCTAGGCACACTTGGTCTCTCACTGCCCCGCGTGTATAGACTGTCTGTGAGCCATTGCAGCGCTTCTAGCCCACCCTATCTCTGTCTGTTTAGATCCTGTGTGTCTCTGCCCACCTCCAGCCCTGCCTCCTCCAGAAAGCTCACCCTCACTCGTAGTAGTAGCTGGTGTTTAACTACTTGCTATGTATGTTATCTTTATTTTGTGCCACAGTATTGCTGAACGGATTGTGTTATGTCTACTTTTCTGATGAGAAAGCTTTAATGCCCAGGCAGATTTAGTGCTTACCTGAGATCTCACAGTCAGTGATAGAGCCTTGATTTAAACCAACACCCACAAAAGTCTACACTATGTACTTCTCTCACTGTAGCTCGCTGTGTTGGTCTTTCTTAATCAGAGTTCTCGTGGGTCCTGAAGACCGAACCATTTGGTATAATGCCTAGTGAGTCGCCTCCTCGCCTTTCTGTCCAGCTGCTGCGTGCGTTTCTCCTCACCTATGCTGGGAGCTCTGCCATGGTGAGGTGGTGACACCTGCTTCTCCTTCCTCCACCGTAGCAATTGCATGTGGTTGGCTAGGCACTGAGAAAGTACACAGTACAGATAGTCTCGCCAGTTGATTGATTCATTGAAACCCTGTTTATTCTCTACATTCTGCCCAGTAGGAGAGCAGAGCCCGAGGCAGCAGCTGGGCAGGCTGACTGGTCTCTAGGAGCCTCCATTCATGTGGATGGGAGGCCTAGGGAGGCTGCATAAGAATCCTCTCTCGGGCTGAGCCAGGGCTTCCATCTCAATGCCCTTTTGTTTGCGGGGAGAGCACCCCGGCCTCCTGGGAAGTTTGTATGTTTGACCATTCTTTGCAGATGGACAGAGAACAGGGCAGGATGTGAAACAAATAATTGGGGGAGGTCCCTGGAATTCCCAGGGGTTCAGCATCCGGCAGATGGGGCATGATCCTTCCCAGGGCAGATCTGGGTTCAGTCAAAGCACCTACCTGAGTCAGATAGGATCCTAGGCTTTTGTCTGCAGGTCACTTCCTTGCCAGGATTCCTGCCCCCTGCTTAGCTTCTTTGGTGATGAGCATATAGCCTTCTTAAGCACTTCTAGGTATAAGGTACTGTGCCTCCTGAAGAATGGGTTCTGATTGAACAAGCGTTCATTCTTTCTTCTTCTAAAATATAATTACATACCAGAAAACTTACCATTTTAAAGTATACAGTTCATGTAAAAAAAAAAAGTATTCAGTTCAGTAGACTTTAATACACTTGTAAGATTGTGAAACCAGCATCACAGTTTTAATTTTAGAACACTTCATCGCCCCCTTTAATAAAAGCCCTGAGGCTAGAAGTTGCATCTCATCCCCACCCCTAGACACTGGCAACCACTAATCTTTCTGTCTCTATTGGTTTATGTATTCTGGGCATTTTGCATTAATGGAATCATATGATACATGGCTTTTGTATCTGACTCCTTTCACTGAAGAATAACATTTCCCAGATTCATCCATGTTATCAGTACGTCTTTTTGTGGCTGTATAATATTCCATGTATTGATATGCCATAGTTCATTTATCCGTTTAAAAGTTGATGGAAATTCATTTTTAGCTATTATGGGTAATACTACTGTGAATATTTGTGTATAAGTTTTTGTGTGAATGTATAATTTCCTATTTCTTGGGTATATACCCAGGAGTAGAGTTGCTCAATCGTACAGTAACTCTGTGTTAAACACTGTAAGGAACTGCCAAACTGTTGTTCCAAACCAGCTACATTTTAGTCTCAAGCAGTGTACAAGGATTCCAGTTTCTCTACCTCCCTTCCAACCCTTGTTACCATCTGTGCTTTTTACTATAACTATGCATAAAATGGTATCTCATTGGTTTGATCTGCATTTCCCGGTGACTAGTGATGTGGACCATCTTTATATGTCCTTATTGGCCATTTGTATCTCTTTTTTGGCATTTATTCATTCTTAGAGCCTATTATGAGCAGTCTGCCTCACCAGGCTTTCAGGAGGAAAATAAAGACATACCATAAATCTCTTCCTTTCAAAGAACTTGGATTCTGATGAAAGAATTATATTTACTACATATAAAAAATTAGAGCTTCATCTACATGGTGATCTTTAGTCTGACTCTGGAGATAGACAGTATTTGGACCTAACGAACTTTAGAAAACTTTTCTGGATAGTGGACTAATGTAAGCAAAAGCATGTTGTAATTAATAGAAAATGATTTGATCTTATGATGAATTATGAAACAATATGCATGAAGCTTAGAACTTGATGCCCTGTGGGCTGTCGTTATGTGTTCTCTCCCTCTGTAACTCTGCTACTTTGGTCCCAGCTCTGTCCTGTATGACTACTAGGCCTCCAGTTTGCTGTTCCAGACCTTTAATTATTAGAAGATGGTGATCCAGCCTACCTAAGTCTTGTCCTCCTCCTCATTGTTTCAAGTCTCCTCATCTTAGTAGTCATTTTCCCATGAAAGGGCTGCAGAGTTTTGGTGCCCTCTCCGAATTCCTGTGGGCCCTGACCATTGTTGTGAAGAGCAGAGCAGACATCTGCTCAGTAGAAATTTTACACTTCTGTTAAAATGACCTGAGCTCACATTAGCTTTCTTGGCAGCTGTGTTACATTCCTAGATTCTGTTCAGCTCGTGGGCAGGCCAGCCTGCTGAGAACCAGGGCTGCTCGTGATCAGTACACTTTTGATTGGGTTTGCAAGTTTGCTTCAAACCAAAGAGAAGGCCACTGTGAGGCTTTCTACTGCCGTGTGAATGTGAGCATGGTTGTGATAGTCCAGAGACTGCCGTAAAGAAGGTTCGTCAGACCCTTCTTATCCTGAGACTCATATGAGGGTTTCTCCCAAGGGAGAAGTTTCTAGGATAAACCAGTGAGATAACTCAGTCAAAGTATCTTCACCCCCCAGATAACCTTCCCTCTTAATGCTTTTCCTTCTTTATCCTCCTCTGTCAGCTGTTGTCTCGTCAGACATGTTCCATGAGGGAAAGAAGGGAAGGAATGTGTGCCTTGGAAGGCACTCTGGTTCCAGAGAGAACTCGGGCTCTGATCCCTAACTGCCGCCTACTGTCCATGGAATCAGAAGTCCCTTGCCCCCTGAGATGTGTGCCGCGTGTGTGATTCACAGTCTCAAGTGAGATGTAAGGGTCAAGTTCCTAGAGTACAGCAGGCAGCTCCAGAAATGAGTTCTTTGAACCCTGTCCTTTGAGAGCTCCAGAGACGAAGAGCCAAGCCCGTTGGTGTTCTTAGCAGTCTTGCCCAGACGTCTCTCAGAGCACCTGTGACATTTAACACGCGTGGGTACTTACTTATCCAACCCAGCACGCCATGCACCGGCTTAGACTGAGATTTCTGTATGAGCAAGGGCTAGAGCATGGTGCCCTTCACACCCTGCACAGAGGCAGACTTTGGGAACCTGTGACTTCACTTTTGTTGAGTGAGCGAAGGCTAAACCGTTGCTGCCCTCTCCAGTAGGCCAGGTATTATGGTTGGCTTTATCTGGCCTCTACCTGCTGCTTCGGTCCAGGGGATCAAACCCACGACCTGAGGACTCAGCTACATCGCAGCCCCTTCTTTATTTATTTTGAGGCAGGGTCTCAGTAAATCCCTAGGTTGCTCAGGCTGGACTCAAACATGTGTCCTCCTGCTGCAACCTCCCAAAATGCTGAGATTATAGGTATGTGCCATCACAGCCAGTTGTACAATCTCTTCTTTACTGAATATCTCTCGTGCTTCTGGAGTTTAACCGTGGTGGCTCAAGTACCAACCCAGTTTGAGAAGTATAAACCACTATTGTGCGTCCTATTTGTGACAAATTTCCTGGCAACCAGCCAGCCAGCTGCCCAGCTGCCCCTGCTGTAGCCCAGAGTCTTGCCGCAGGGCCGGTAGGTGGCGCTAATGGCCCTTCCCCACATCTCAGGAGCTTGGACAGACTTCGTCATCCCTGGGGCAACTGCTGAGACATGAATGTAGCCCTGGGCACTTACCCAGATGAAGAGTTCCCTGGTTCACCTCCCCACTTTCTGGCTTTGAGTTGTTTAACTTTCACATTTTCTTAAGTCCCAATCATAGCACAGCTGCCTGAGAAAGCAGAAATGTTCTGCCCTGGTGGATCTCAGGAGCTCTTGAGAAGAATCTGTGTTTCTGCCTCCACAAAGTCATCCCTGAGGCTTCTGTTGCTCTGACCTGTGCTCACCTGACACCATCCCCCTCGGTCCTTGGTTGTATTTACCTGTGTGCCATTGGTGTAGCTATCCATGGAATAGCTTGAAGGCAGGGAGACATCCTGCTCAGAGTCTTCTAACCACCATCAGGAGGAATTTATGAATGAATGGATGAATGATAGCAAGAGGTACCTCAAAAAATTATCACCTAAATTGAAGAGGATTTTATGAACAAACTACCTTTATTCTGTTTGTGTCCATATTATAAAAATTGCGAAAGTACTGAGGGGCTATGTTCAATGAAACTGAAGATAGATCAGCTTTTGATCCTGGTGTTGATCCTGGCTTGCATCTGGCTCATGGGGGAACTGGCTGTAAAGGCTGTAATTGAAGAAATTTGAATGTAGTTAGTATATTAGATGAACTAGGACAGTTGTCATTCGGCGTCCATGGGAGATTGGCTTCAGGACCCATGTGGTTACCCAGATCCACATATGCTCAAGTCCCTCATGTAAAAAAGTGTAGTTTTTGCATATAACCTATTATATCCACGCATACACTTTAAAATCATCTCTAGATTACTCATAATACTTAATACAATGTAAATGTTGTGTAACTAGTTACAATGAATTGTTTAGGTAATAGTGACAATGAAAAATTCTATAAATTCATTACAGATGCAATTTTTTTCACCTGGTATTTTTAGTTTGCGTTTGTCTGAATTACAGATAGGGAACTGTAGGTCTCAGAGTGTCAGTATTAAGTATTCAGTCCTTGTAGTAGGAAATACATACTGAAGAATTTGGCTTAGGGGCGTAATGTCTAAAATTCATTCTCACATGGGCCAGGAAACAGAAAAGGACAAAGAAAATGAAGCAAGATGTAAAGAGGATATGAGTGAAAGATATATAAAGGGTTTTCTGTTTTGTTTTTTGTTTTTTTTTTTGATACTGGGAATCAAACTCAGGACCTTGCACTTGCCAGGCAGGCGCTTATGCTGCTGAGCTATATCCTCGGCCCTGTGTATTTTTCTTCCTTTTTTTTTTTTTTGGTGGTGGTACTGGGAATTGAACCAGGGCCCTAACCATGCTAGGCAAGTGCTCTGCTACTGAGCTACATCTCAGCAATTTTTAAAATTTTTGTGTAGTGACAGGGTTGCTAAGTTGCCTGGGCTGGCTTCAAACTTGCACTCCCCCTGCCTCAAACTACCAAGTTTTATGCTTTCTCTTTAACTGATCTATAAGTTTGAGATTATTTCAAAATAAAAGTTAAAAGAATATAATTTTTTTAAATGAAAAGTTAAAAATATTTAATGCTTTTGTAAGAGGGCTGGGGCAAAAAAAGAGCACCTAGCACCGGGCTTTATTCATTTAATTCGCTGAGTGTTCATTGAAGTTGTCATTTAGCTCTTACACAGTGTTGCTTTTTTCCACCATGGTGCCAAGGATTGAACCCAGGGCACTTGCACTGAGCAATATCCTGAATTCTTCTTTTTATATTTTATTTTGAGACAAGGTCTTGCTAAGTCTCCAAGTTCCCCAGACTGTACTAGATTTTAGTGATCCTCCTCAGTCTCCCAGAGTACTGGGATTATAGACATGTACCACCATGCCCAGCCACTGTTACAAATAGCACAACTGTAATAACAGCAACTAACATTTGGAAAACCTAAGTACTTTACGTTATTTTCTTCGGTCATCTCAGCACCTTTGTTAGGTAGGTCTGGCGGGCTGGTACAGTAAGACACATGAGGCTCATGGGAGCTAAGGTGCCCTGGTGTCGTACAGCCTGGCAGACATAGGGGCAGGCTCCTATACAGGACAGTGTTTTCCAAAGGGGAAGCTTTCTTCCTTTTTGTCAGTACACAAGTACAGTACGTAATGTTTACATCCTGTGTGTACGTGCCATGGCGCATCTTCATCCCTCCCCTCCATCTCTTGACCCCCTTCCTCTCCAGAGGGAAGCTATCTGAACCTGTGCATCTATAAACAAAGGGCTCAGCTGATTGGTTCCGTAGATCATCCTTCAGGTTCAGAAACTTAAAACTTTAAAACTTTTTCTGTACTAGAAAATAACCAGTCGTGGAGTGTGCAGACACATTGCAGAGTGCACCACCTTCACTGTAGTGCTGTGTGCACGCCAGTCCCTCTGCTCCCTCACTGCCCACCCGCTTTCCCGGAGGTCACCAGCATGGCAGGATGCTGGGCGTCTGTCTCCCTGGTGGTGAGAGCGTCTGGAGAGCTTCTTAGAGGAAAGATCCTAAGCTGGACCTCAGAGGAGCGTGTCCAGTTGAATAGTGCAAAGAGGCCGGAGAAGCCTTGCTTCTTTGGAGTTCGCAGCAGGCCTCTGCCTGAAGTTTGCTGGCCCAGGTTGTGGTCCCCCAGAGCAGCCTTTGCTGTCTTCTGTCCTCCCTCCACCCCTACCGGCCAGGAGATAAAGCACAGATGGAGGCCGCCAGGGATTCTAGCCCCAGGCGCCTCGCCTCTGCTCAGACAGAGGGCCTGGTGCTGTGATTACTGTAAACAGGGCCTTCTGTGAGGCTCCAGCCAGGGCCCTGTTGGCTAGATAGCGATCATGATCGGGTCTGCATGGCTCAGCGGTTCCAGGCCTCTGATGCAGGTGGGACAGGGCTCCCCTCTCTTCAACCCTTCCAGCTGCAGCTGAGAGCTGGTTCATGCAAAAGATCCGGAAACAGTTGGGACAATGCGTGATTGAAGTTCACTGGCTGCTTTGTATTGATCGGGCTTAAAAAAAGAGGAAGAAAAGTCAAGTGGTACCTCCCTCCTGAAGAGCAACTTAGCTGGAGTTACTAAAACAGTCCCCATCTCCCCTCCTGGCACTCTCTTCCTTCTGCAAAAGGCAAAACTGAGGGGTCCTTTTGTTTGGAAATCTTGCTGTATCTTATCTGCTAAGAATCTACTTAATTTTCATTTTAATGCTAGAGACATAAGATTTTATACTTTTAGGGACTTCAGAAATAATTTCATTCAATTCCCTTGCTCTACTGCAGAGAAAAATAGGGCCACAGAGGCAGATACATCGTGGGCCATATTGGGGACCACAGAATCAATGCTGGGCCACCCTGGGGTCATGACTAGAATCCATGACCTCCAATCCTCCAACCTGTGTCCACAAAGGTCCTCAGCCTTGAGCCTGAGAAGCTTCCCACACATACACAGGAGCCTAAGTTCTTTGTAAAAGATAGCTGTACAGTTATGAGGTAGGTAACTTCAATCTAAGGCAGATGTGTTGGTGAGGGATTGTTGTAGACAAGTTCTGTAGACATTTACTCACTCAGACCCTGAGCTCAGCGTGGCAGGCTGTGGGAGCAAAGACGAAGGTGGGTCCTTGATTCCAGAAGGGCATGTGACACCAGGGCTCAGGCAAGTGAGCCGATACAGCTGTGTAGATACAGCTTAGCAGAGGGGATTGTGGCAGCAACAAGGCCATCTCAGGGAAGGCTTCACAGAGGAAGAAAGTGTAGGATCTTTCTTTTTCTAAAAAGTTTTATGAGAAGATTAATAGTATAGTCACCATTATAAAGAGCAGAACTTTAGGTAATACAGACTGGCTCAGCAGAAAGTGAAAGTGAGACTCATCTTCTTTTCCTGGTCATAGCTAATAATTCACCTCTTGGCCCCAAATCTGCTCAGCTCTCCAGGAATCCTGACAGATGGGAGCAGCACCTTTTTTTTTTCCCCATTCTGGCTTGTTCCTCTCCAATGGAATCTTCAGCTCTTGGGCTAGTAGACCCTTCCTTGTTCTAGCACTGCCCTTACTTGGGGATTTCGACAGGTCAGAGAGCAGGAGCTGTCACTTAGAGGGCCTGGTGCTGTTATTACTGTAAACAGGTGAGGGAATGGAGTGTGCAGTACTTCAGAGAAGCCAGGTCTTTCATCCATAGCTTTTCATCCAGTAAGTGGCCGAACTTGGATTTGAACTGTAGTTTTTCTCGCCCTGTGCTACTGCCTGAGTGAAAGTTGTGCAAGAGCTGGGATTCAACTCTGGACTTCTGCTGTGGCCCCCTCTGTCTACTACCCTGAGCAGTCCTCAGTGTCACCCATCACTGCCCTGCCAATCAGGAGAGCTTGTTCATTAGCCAAGCACCTTCCCCACGTCTGGAGTGAGCCCAGAAAGGCCTGCCGTGCCAACCCCCACTTCCTAGCCTCGACACGGGCTGCTCTGCCCTGAGTGGCAGCCTGCATTAAGCATTCTACTCATCATCTCAGGGATGATGGAATCCTAACCTTTTCGCAGACACCGTGCTCTGTCACAAGCATTGCTCTTTTTAAAAGAGATTAATTCACTTGCCGCATTTTGTCCATTGGTGAAAATCACAGGGGAGAGCAAGGGTGGCTTTTTAAGGCCTCAGAGGCCCTTTCAACCGCTCTCAGCAGGCAGACGCCCCCCCACCCCCAGCTGGCCCAGGACTTTGAAATGACTGCCCACTGGGCATTCAGTTGCAAGAAAACAAAACCTAATGGAGAGACCTGGCTGGTGAAATCCTAACTTTGGGGGCTGGGAGAGAGCAAGAGAGGGTCCTGCCCAGTTCTTCAAGAAGAAAAGTTGTTTGTGTTTGTGGTAGTGGTGTTGAAATTAGCCGTGGTCCTTCTCAGATCACCAGGCGCACCACTGCTTATACAACTCTACCTTTTACTACATCTCTCAGTCTTGACAACCACTTTACATGAAAGAGGTTAACATCCCCCATTTCACACCTGAACTCCAGCCCTTCTACTCCAGAGTCATTGCTTGTTTCTATTACATCTCAGTTCCAAAAGGTGGGAAAGAGTGATGCTCAGTCAGAGCGAGCTGAGCAGGACTTGGAAAGCTGGAGTCTTACTGAACACCAAGGTTCTCCTGTGAATGACCACACAGATGTACAGAGCCCTTTCCACGTTGTTCAGTGCCACTTCCTAAAACAGCGTGGAGCCGACAGGGATTGTACCCCCCAGTAGACCTATGAAGAAACTGAAGCTTAATGACCTGATGCACCTTCTTAGGGTGTCAGAATAGTAGATGACAGAGCTGAAACTAGAACCCAGGGCTCCTGACTCTGCTTTGTGTTCTTTGAAATGTAGCAAGATTGGAAAAGCTGCCTCTGCTGCCAGCCCCTTCTCTTCAGACACTGCAACAACATACAAAAAAGGAAGCCTGCAATTGCAAACATGCATGCAACAAGTAGCTCAAAATTATTGGTGGTGATCATACATTAAAGCAGTAATGTGATACCCTTACACCCTTAAACTGGTGCTGATTAGGAAACTGGCTACCCCCAAGTGCTGGCAAGGAGGAGCGTGCTCAGAAACACCCCTGTCCTGCTGTTGGAAGAGTCAGGGGAGCAGCTGTCCTGAAGAGGACACTGATACTGTTCAGTCCCATCACACACACCTCACCACCCAGGGCCCTACCCCCACTACACACCACAGAGAAAGGCTCACGCAGGCCCGGAAGGGGCATGCAGTTGGTTTTGGTGGCTGGGAGATGGTGGCCTTTTCCCCTCTGCATACCTAGGAAAGCAGCAAGGGAGTGTGTGATGAATTACACTGGTCTCCTTGCCCCTTTTTTCTACTCACCCCCTTTCAAATTCAGCTATAAGTTATTAGGTTAATGTTACTTTTTTTTTTTTTTGGCCTAGAAACCTTGAATAATAACCCTGCTGTCTTTGATAAAAGGCTGAGGAATGGCAAATAGGTTTCTTCTCTGTTGCTAACCTCATTCCAGCAGTGGTGTCCAATTGGTACCTCTGTTGAGGAGGATTCTATGGCTCTTTCAAAAGCTCCACAAGAAAGAGCTTCTGGGATAGATTTGTGGTATGTTTAGACATAAGAATGCTAGATAGTGGGCTGGAGGTACAGCTCAGTGGGCTAAGTGCTTGCCGCTGAGCACTAGGGCCCTAAGTCCGATCCCCGGTCCCGAAAAAAAAAAAAAAAAAAAAAAAAGAATGCTAGATAGTTGCATCTTTACCAGATGTTCATCAGCACCTTTAACTGCGTTTTTATCATTATTGACTCCATGGGGCTATGAACCCATGGACATTATATGCAAAATATAATATTTGAATGTAAACCAAGCTCCTGCTTCTCAGCTATGCACTGTCACCCACCTGGATCTGCCGGATGTCACTTAAAGTTCCTTTGCTGCTTTGCCATCATATCCTGTTCTTTTTGTCCCGAGTGCTGTGCCACTTCCTCCCACTCCATAAACTCTTCTCATTCTTGTAGGCATAGTTCTAGTCCTTACTCTCTGAAACCTCTTTGATTTTCCTCAGCCTGTCCTGTTTTGTAGCCTTTCTGGACTGGGAACCAGAGAAATTAGGTCGCCCTTCATCATTGCAGTCATCATCAGACTCATCCAGACGGTCAAGGTTCAGAGCCACAGCCTTCCGTGCCACCACACACTTTGCTGCCTTGATGAGAAGGGAGTTCTGTAGTAAGAGAATTTTTTTGTGTCACCTCCTAGTATTCTGAAGCCAACATCCATGGCCATAGGAAATTGTTTCCTCATAGAAGAAAGTTTAATAGAGTATGTAGTGCAAGGCTGTGAACTTTAACTGGAGGAAATCCTCCAGACCAGAGGTGGGAAATGAGCGTTTCCTACCCTCCTCTCCCAACACTCTCGTCACAATTTGGGGCCCAGTCACACCACATGTGTTTCAGAGGTTCACATGTATGTGCCAGGCCTTTGTCTGTGGGTGCCTTGGAGCACTCCTTCCCTTCCCTCACCCCGTTTGTGTGGTTGGCCCCCTTTTATCATCGCCTCAGAGAGATGACCTTCCCAGTCATCAAGACTAGGTTGGCTTTCTGTGCTACGGAGCTGTAACCTTGTTCTCCCTCACAGAACCCATGGGTTGGATAGTTCTGGGCTTGGTGTCTATGTCCCTGCAGACCGTGACAATGTCCAAGTCTCAGTCATGGCAACCACAGAATCAAAGGTACTTGGCCTTCAGGACCAAATGCGTAGGCAATGCATAGGCGTTTTATCTGGCTTTGTCCAGAGGAGCATTTACTACAGATTATGGCACAAAAATGTTGCTAAGACTCAAACATTTTTACCTTTGGACACTGCACCTGGTGCCCATTTGGCTAGAACCTGCAGCACTGTGGACAAGCTCCTGATGTCCCAAACTTCCTCTGCCTGCTTTTTCTTCACAAGGATGACTGCCTAGTAGGCACATCACTTTTGACTTTCAGTCTCCCCTTTCCTGCCACTGCATTCTTTGATTTCCTCCTGTTCCAAGTCACCCTTCACTAGATTATATGCTCTCATAGAGCAGATCCCATGTCTTCTCACTCGAATCCAGAACCCAGCACAGGACTGAGCACATGCTGTGGGTTTGCTGAGATCAGTCTACTTTGCCTTTCATGAAGTTACGTGCAGCCAGGGTCTGTCTAAAAGGTGGCAAGGTGAGGACTCCAGGTACAGAATCATCACCAACCTGGGTGCTAGACACCAAACTGCCCCTAATATAGCTGTGCAACCTTAACCAAGTCATTTCTCCTCACTGGGCCTGTTTCCTCACCCATGCAAAAAGGAGCTACCTGCTCCTTAAACTGGTGTGAAGAGTAAATGAATTAATAAATGTAAACTACCCAGGGAAGCACCTTTCCTACAAAAGGTGTTCAGTAAGGGCTGGTTCTGTTTCTTTCCCTTCCCTTTAGCCACCCTACATTATAGGACCTTCTGCTTCTAGAAGTCAGAATTAAGATTTCAGTGGTGTGCTTTGCAAATCCCATGTTTATTCATTTGCTCAACAGTTATTTTTACTCCTACTTTGTGCCAGGTACTGGGCTATAGCTTCAAATAGGGTCTCTGTGGGTTCCCCTAGGAATATAATCTAGCATCCCTAGCATTCCTTCCATCTTTCTTTGGGTTAAAAGACTTCCATTGTCCATTTAGCCTCAATACAGATCAACTTGAGGAATGGGATCCATTTGTAACCCGGGAACTACCTAGGTAAGACATATCATTAGGCATTGTCTGCCAAGTCGAGGGAAGGAAGCTGTGGACTAGATGAGTCAAGGCTTCTCAGGAGAGAATCCATAAGCCAAGGTTCTATTACATGGCATGAGACCAGGATTTGAACAGGAAAAGAGGGAGAGAGGGAGCATTCTGCACCAGGGATAGGAGTACCGGGTTATTAAAATTGGTAAGGCACATTTCTTTCTCAGCTATTCTTTTTTTTTTTTCTTTTTCGGTACTGGGGATCGAACTCAGGACCCTGCGCTTGCTAGGCAAGCGCTTATTCCACTGAGCTATATCCCCAGCAAAAGCATTTTCTTTGTTTTTTTTTTTTTTTGGCGGTACTAGGGATTGAACTCAGGACCCTGCACTTGCTAGGCAGGCGCTTATTCCACTGAGCTATATCCCCAGCTCCACATTTCTTTCTCAGAATGCTGAGAGAATAACAGTAGAGGGTTAATCATGGAAGAGGTAGAAGCTTTGGGTGAAAGAGGAGTGATCAGAGATGCTGGGATTGGGGGTTTAGTTCCTTAAAGCCCCTATTTTAAGACTTACCTGGCCTACCTGCCTGTCGGCTATGTCATTGAGTCTGCAATTATTTCCGTTTGTGTCCCTGATAAACTGTACACTGAAAATATTCCTATCCTTTTTCAGGCTATTGTCAGAAGGTGCAGATATCAATGCAAGACACAGACTTGGTTGGACAGCACTCATGGTGGCAGCCATCAACCGAAATGACAGGTGAGAATCTCCTTCCGCAGCAGGCTCTCCTACTCACATCTCTGCAGATTGGGTTCCTGAATGCTCTGCTACCCTTGCCTGCTCCCTGATTGTTCTCCAGGTGCGGGGAGATGGATTCAGTCTAAGGTACTAGACTACGTGTAAGGCATTAGACTGTGTAGTATATATTGAGGTGGGCTTGGCTCCCACCTCCATCAATCACTGACTCGTATAACCTTGGGCCAAACATTGCAACCAAATGTTTGAAAGTGTGTTGTAAATGGCTAGTGTACAAGTGCAAATTGTCATCATGTTCCTGTTGTCCTCCATCTGTCCATGTTGAGAAGTCTGTCGTCACTGCCTCCACAACAAAGGGTCCACTAAACGGGTTTTTCTTTGGAAGTTCTTTTGAAAACTAGGAAACATAGGGGTCTTCCTTCCCTTCTGTTGGAGCTGTACTATTTTCCCCCTCATTTCCCCATTCTGTCAAGGTTGTAGATACTGTATACACTTTGTGTTCAATGTTATCTCTCATTTTCAGAGCTACCCCACAAAATGTATTTTGTTGTACTCATTTTACAGCTGAGAAAGCTGAATCCAAAAAGATAAAGTGATTTCTCTGAAGTCACATGGGCAGATCTTAGAACCTAGTCTGGCTGCCTACAAAGAAGTTGTTTTGTATGATATTATATCAGTGTTTCCTGGTGCCATGTCTCAAGCTAGTACTGGATGCTGCTTTTCCATCTCAGCCTGTGCCAATTTCTGCCTCAAAGTCTGTGCAATTCTGGGGGAAGTGTACTTTTACTGTAGCTGTGACTATGCAAAAAAATTGTAAAAAGGGATGCTTTTAAGGAAAGCAGCCTGGGCACTTCAGTAGCTGCCACTGAAACTGATGGTTGGAGGTCCAATCTTATTTTCCCTTCAAGCAAGTCATTAAGGTTTTTTCCTTCAGGAATCTCCACCTTTGGAAGGGTCCTAACTAGGAAAGAAGAGCACGAAACTGGGATTCTCGGCTACAGGGGCGATCTGCCTCTGACTGGCTGAGAGACTTAAGTTTCCTTGAGCTGAGTTTCTCTTTTGCTCCTCGATTGTGAATTTACTGTTTTTCGTCTTGCACTCCAAGCACTTACTCTTTGAAAGATAACAGACATTATACTAGGGTGTACTTCAGATAAAGTGTTCGCTTTGCTAGCACACTCAAGGCCTGCATCCGATCCCTAGCACTACTGGGGGTAGGTTTGACATAAAGATATAAATCAGCTTTGCCGTCGGAAGACCTGGGATCCAGTCTCAGTCTGGCCTTTTGCTGAATTTCAGAATGCTACAGACATCTGTTTCTCCATGAGAAATTACTTACTTCTACATTTAGCAAATACCTATTCTGAGCTAGACCTTACACTAGTCTTTGGAGAATCAGAGACCTTGGTGGAGCTCACATCCTGACATGGAAAAGAAATACAAATAAAGAAGCATAACATATGGTGTCAACAGTGATGTCAGTGCAGAGTGCACAGGGTGTTACTGGAGCAGAAGAGGTGAGGGGACTCCATCTGGTAGCAGAACAGATGCTCACTAGCTCTTAGGACTCAGATACAGTAATGTATGTGCTACCGGTTATAAATGGTGAGTTATTATTTCCTTGAGCCCATGTCAGACCTGTACACATACGTGTTTATTCCTCCCCCCCATGCTGTACCCCACCCAGCATTCCTCGTTCCCAGCTTGCAGACAGGAACAGCCAGTGCTAAAGAAACAGGTGGTGGTGTTCCTGGCCATGTGTATTTTCAGAGTTGAGACTGAATAGGAAATAACACAATACTTAAGAGTACTGTCAATTAGTGATCAGATAGCTAGTATATGTGCTTTTGGGGACACTTCTCTCTGACTCTAATGAGTTGTTGGTTTAACTGATTGCTCTGTCTTTACCTAGGATCATTAGCAAATCAGTGATGTTGAGTAAAGTGAGTGTTGGCTTGTACTTAGTTGCTTTGGTTTCTAGGGCTAATTACTAGTTTTTTGTTTGTTTTAAGATTTTGTGCCCTCCCCTCTCCCAGTATCCATGGAAGACAAGTTTTTATAGAAAATAACACTCTTAGATTTATTTATTCATACCACAAAAATTTGGGGGGCCCTTACTGTTTGCCAGGTACTGTTCTAGGTACTTGAAATAACATCACTAATAAACAGGCATAAAAATCCCTGCCCAGATAGAGCTCATTTCTTTACTCATGGTAGAACCCAGGCAGAGGGGCTTGGACAGACAATACACAGTAAGTCATAAGTAAACCATATAATATATGAGGAGGTAAAAAGTGCCGTGGAAGAAAGGAAAAACAAGCTGTAAGAAGGGAGTAGGCCTTGACTGATAAAGTGCCTTGTGGGTAGTCCTGAGAGGTCATCATGTCCATACCAATACAACCTACCATTAGCTTTCTCCTTCTTAGACCTGCACTGATTCTCCTAAGATCGGTCACGAGATGCTTCTGGAACCATATTGGTCAGAATTGAAATGCTGCCACCTTTGAATTGGGTTTGGATAGAGGGAAAGAGCAGCACCCTTTGACTGAGGCTGAAAGTAGAGAACTTCAACCTTCTTTGGAATGTTGACAACCCAGGTTCTCAAAGAAAAATGTTGAGAGTAGTGCAGTCCTTTATCCCTCAGGTGCCTGCTTAATGCATTAAGTCCTTAGGAATACAGAGTACAGTGGTCTCCATCTTTAAGGAGTTTATGTTTTACAACTTTATTTCTTTGTATATTTATTATTTAGTTGTGAGTAGGAAATATATATATAGTATCATAGTAAATTTTAAAAATAAGCAGAGAAAGTTCATTTATAATTTATTCTCTTTTATTTCTAAAGAGGGTTTAAAGTGACTTAAATACAAATATAAATACACATAGGAGAGTTGAAACTGGATCAAGATCAGAAATCTTATTGGTAAAAGGAAAGATAATTGTATCAAGATTGAACCAAAGGCTTTCTTTTCTGAAAATAGGTTTATTGTTTTTATAAAAATAATACAGATAGGAAAGTGGCAGTCACCTGAATTCTCTCTATATAGACATTTATCATGGTATATATACTTGTGTTACAATTTCCGTTTCTTTTTTTTTTTTTTTTTTTCGGTACTGGGGATCGAGCTCAGGACCCTGCACTTGCTAGGCAAGCGCTTATTCCACTGAGCTATATCCCCAGCCCCATTGTGTTACAATTTGACATAAATGGGACTATGGTATCTATACTCACTGTAAATGAAGTAATTAATAAAATTAAATAGTAATTTAGATTGAATTTTCCTGACGCACAAGGCCAAAAGATCAGAGCGGTTTTTTTTTTTCATTCTTTAGGAGCAGAGAATTTTATTCTGACATCCTTTATATTATTACTTTATGCATCCCACAAACATTTTTAAAAACTGTCCTATGCCAAACACTGATGTGTCGAGCCATGGAGGGATTCAGAGAATAAGCAGTCAGAGCCTTTGCCTTAAAAGAAGCAGAAGCTTACTTTGACTGCTGACATCAAGGACTTGAGCAATGTGATGGCCATTGTCCTCAGCAGCAGTTCTGCCACAGATTCACCAACATTCTATTAGGGCAGTTCTTTTGCCACCCCCAGTAACAGCTTGGGTGTAGTGTTGACTCAAGCAGCAGTCAGTGGGGTTTGGCCCCTTCTCCACAGTGAGCCCTTGATAAGCCTTATGCTACAAGGCACCTGTTTAGCCTGAGTCTGGGTGCCTCATTCTGTGTTGTACTCTGACCCAGCCCAGCTAAAGGCAAGCCACAGGGTCTCAGAATGATACTGTGACTTAGCATAACCTTCACTGGCTAGTGCAAATATACCCAGCCTTCAGCTAAATTCAATTAGTCTTTCTTTAAGAAAGGAAAGAAATCCAATTTTGCCAAACACGGACAGACGGTGGAAGGCACTTTGATGTTACAACTTCTCGGTGATGCTTTACTTAGTCACAAGTTCATAAGCAAGAAGGCTTAATTACTTGGGAAAACGCAAGATTAAAACTGGACACAATAGCTGAGTATCCGCTCTCGGGTGACTTGATTCGAACCCATGCAGCCCAGTTCGTGTGTGGTGCAAACTTTGATGTGTGCTATGACAAGCTGAAAGTCATGACCCCCTTGGGGAAGCTCCTTCAGATGGCATTTGTGGGATATGTAGGCGGAGAGGCAGGGTCTGCCCGGCCTGTTTGCTCACCTTTGATGTCCAGGCAGCCACAGGCCCCACTGTTTACTCTTTCGCTGAGAGATGGATTGGGAGCCTCCTACCTTCGCAGTAGACAATAGCCAGCAATGGAGTGTGACGACTGTTGACCATTCCAGAAGCCTGGTGGACCAGAACAGGGCTTTGGGAGGTACAGAGCCTGGGGGGCCAAAAGCTGTGTATAGGACAATCAGTTTTCCATCTGTAGCTTTGCTTAAAGCCTTTGTGATAGTTGGACATATGTAATGGAGATGAAAATCATCCTAGGAGTTTCAATAGATAATGAGTACTGCTTTACTCTGCCCAATAACTCTAAGATACTTGTAAGTTGGAGGTTTAAGTCTTTCTTCTTCCCTTCTTTAGCAAATATGTAGAAGGAATAGTGGTATGGTAGAAAAGTGGTCTAGTTTAGATCCTTTTCATTTCTAACTCTTCAAAAAGAAGGTATCAAAACACATGTTTGGTAAAGGGAAAGTATCTAGAATATATAAAGAACTCTTAAAACTCAATAATAAAAAGACAATCCAATTTTTAAAATGTGGGCAAAAGATCTTTGCAGATATTTCACTAAAGAAGAGATAGGTGACATATATGTATATGAAAAGATCCTCAGTATTATTAGTCATTAAGGAAGTGCAAATTAAAATTACAATGAGCTGTCATTGTATACTTACTACAGTAGCTAAAATTTAGAAACACTGACAAAACCAAGACTTGACAAGGAGGCAAAACAACTGTCATACATTGCTGATAGGAATGTATGGTAGTATACCAACATTGGAAAACTCTTTGGCAGTTTCTTTTAGAGGTGGAACATATGTTTATCCTAAAGTCCAGCAATACCAACGTCTGTATATTTGTCCAAGAGTAAAAAGATCTATATAAAAATATTTGTAGTAGCTTTGTTTATATTTGCTAAAATATAATGCTATATTTATATTTATTCATTTATATTTGCTAAAAACTGGAAATGACCTAAGTCTCTCAACCAGCAAATGACAAACTAAGGTACATCCACACAATGGAGTAGTACTTACCATTAAAAAAGAAAAGAAAGCACAAACTATTTATATGTGCCACAACATGGACAGCTCTCAAAAGTGTGTGCTCAGCTAAAGCCAACACAAAAAGCTACCCATTTATATCATTTATGTAACATTTTGGAAAAGGCAGTGTTTTAGGGACAAAAATCATTTAGAGGTTTGGAAGTAGAAGGGAGTATAAAGGAACTTTCAGGGTGATGGAAAAAATACCTAGTACCTTGATTATCGTGGGGGTTGCATGACTATGATTATCAAAACTCATCAAGTTATACATTCTAAAAAGGATGAATTTCACTATGTGTAAATGATACTTCATAAAATGACTTTGACAAAATCAGTTAAAAACAATAATCCCTCTCTAATTTTCATTATTCATTGTGACCAGTGGCATACTGAAAATTCATGTTACTAGTGTCAAAATTAATTCATGTTCACAGTAACCTGGAATATTTTGGATTCTTATTGTTGATGATATCTCACATTAGAGAATCATGGATTCTTTTTATTTAAATTTCGAGACCGGGTTATGCTCTGTAATTCAGGCTGGCCTTGAACTCACTATGTAGCCGAACCTGGCCTCTAACTTGTGGTAATCCTCCTGCCATTAGCCTCCCAAGTGCTGGGATTAAAGGGGTGTGCCACCATGGATGGCTTGAGTTCTTTTTTTTTTTTTTTTTTTGGTCTTTTTTAAGATAGGGTGTTGCTATGCAGTTCAGGCTGGCCTTGAGCTCACTTTGTAGCCCAGGTTAGCCTTGAACTTGCAATGATCGTCCTGTCTCAGCCTCCCAAGTGCTGGGATTACAAGCGTGCGCCACCATGCCTGGATCATGAGTTCCTATTAGTAGAAAATGAAGATTTGTGAGTATCAGTGATGCTATGAAATATAGTTACTGATGAATAGTGTACACTGGGCTTACGTAAAGTCACAAAGTGTGTGATTCTTCATTCCAGCGAGGAGAAAGTCCAGATTACAGGATGAGGACTTTTCCTCTCCCACACCATTCTTGACAGGGAGACTTCTCTAGAGTGAGGCTGTAGTCTTTCAGGAGCAGAGATTCTGAAGGAAGATGGTGGTGTGGGGACTTTCCAGTTTAAGTCTTCTTCGGCTCACTGATGGCTTTCACAAGGTGCTGCCTCTGAGAAGGTAAGAACCACAGGCCAAGTACAAAGTATCCTCACAACTATTTGAAATTCCCCACAAGAATCATCTCTCCCTCCTCCTGCATTTGCTCCTGGAGTGCATTTCATCAGCATCGAAAGGACTGGTTCCCGGCACTGCCTTCCCTGGTTGGCCAGGGTCCCTGAGGAACTGAGCTAATGAGTGAATAACACGCATTTGCCAAGACCTTCCTGGATGCGGTACCTGGGCTTTGTTAATTTTAAAATGCTGCCATCCTTGGCTGGCTGAAGACCATTTAATTCTCTCTCACAGCAGTCATTTATTTTTAGCATTTGTTTATTTTCCCTCCATCTTACCAAGGAGCGGGGACCTTTAAGCCCTACCTTTAAGAAACCACTAGCCCAAGCCTGCAGGAAAGGCTCTGTGGACTTTTCTTCGTGGGCTGTAACAGCTCCACAGGTGATCTTGGAGGCAGGAGCCAGTGAGACCCTTATAGTAAGATGGCTGGCAGCCTCTCTGGAAAGAGGCTGTCCTTTACTGCCAGCTGGCCAGAGGTAGGGCACTTTTGTGCCTGGGCTTAAGTGTGGGTGGTTAGGGAACGTGAACACGTGGAGACCTTGCCTTAGGACTATAGGGTACCTTCCTAGGTCCCCAGCTTGTTCTTGTCCTAGCTTTGTGCTACAGAGTGGTGCTTCATTGTGCCCAAGGAGGTGGGGCTTTGTACTGTCAGATCTTCCATGATGTTGTTGCCTGTCATTGACTGAGTGCCTTTTATGAGCCAGGCCCAAGTCAGGCTCTTCCCCTGGTGGCTGTCTAATCCTGAGGACAATCCTAAAAAGAAGGAATTACTATCCCTATCTTACAATTAGGAAAAGCAAAGCTTAGAGACGCCCAAGGTCATGGTTGTCCAGTTAGTAAAAGAGGCAGCCAGGATTTGAAACTAGGGCCCTCTAAACCCCAAATCTTGTTCTTTCCACTGGACTACACTGTCTGTTGGGGGGAAGGTGTAGAGAGCAAGGCTGTGGATGGACCAAGGGATGCTGGGGCCAGGAGTCAGGTCAATTTATGTAGGGTTTCTTTACCCATTGTGTGCTGGAAACATAAAAACAGATGAACCACTATTATCTTCAGAAAGCTGATGACCAGAAAGGGATAAAAACAAGCCCCACTGTGACTGAAGAATGAAGCAGAATTTGCAGTGCCCCAAAGAAGACCAATAGAATGCTATGGAGAGATCATACTATGTAAAGATAATATCATGAAAAAAGGCCCTCTCTGGGGACATGGACCTTGATAGCTGGGCAGGATTTGACTGGTAAAAGTGGAAATTGGACAGGCACTTCTGGAAAGACCATTGTAAGCCTAGTCTCACAGGGGTGATAAAGTAGGAGAAGCCAGCAGGGTCTAGGGACCAGAGAGAGGAAAGATCCGAACTAGCGCTGGCCACGGTCCTCTCTGGCGTGACAGTCCAGCTATGGAACAGCCGTGTGCTCTATTAGAGTCATTTTGAATTCAGATTCTGCCTCTTACTAGTTAGGTATTTTGTCAGATTCTTGCACTTTTCTGTGATTTGTTTCTCCTGCCATACAATTGGGATGATAAGTGGATCTACCTACTCCCTCCTGAGGCTGTTTCGAGGTTTAAATGTGTACACATATAAAGTATTTAGGGTAGTGCCTGCTGTACAGTGTACATGTGGTGAAGGCTTACTGCTTTAGTTAATAGTAACACAGTAATGAATGACAGTAACATCTTTATTACTGTTACTGATACTGGCGCTGATTATGGGTGGTCCCAGGAGGAGGTTACCTGTAAGTAAACCTACCTTGATTAAGATGGGGGCTATGACCTGTCTCTCATCAGTAATTGATAAGTGACTCAGACACGGTAGGGCTTTGGGGATTCTTTTTCCAGTCCTTTTCATCTAAGAAGCTAGGCCTAGAACATGGGACCCTAAGCAGGGTGCCCTGATGTGGGGCTGGCTTTCATCCCAGATGGCCACCTGCCCAAAGCAGGACAGTGCCCAGTATTTCCCAGCAAGGAAGGGAGGGTGAGGTGCTGGCCAAGTGCCCAGAATGCCACACCATGCCCCCAGAAAAGTGTGCTGGGCTAGGCGTATCTCCCACTGCTGCTGCTATGGCCGATGATCTCTGAGTAACAAAGAGTCATTTCTAATCCCATTTGGAATCGTTGTTCATGATAATCCAGTTTCATAGTAATGATATTCCAGTTCCAACATGCACCCGCTTCTAGTTTGGCAGATGCATGCCTCGACCTCAGGCAACCCAAGACACTGCTCCCTGGAAAGCAGTGCCAGCTCATTTGCCTAACATGACCATCTCAGGGTATCCCCTCCCCCCACTCCAGTGTTATATCTAATCCTGGGGTTCTGTGTTCAGTCTTGTCTTCACAATGTTTGCTGGAGACAGGATAGTATCCATTGTTCATCCAGCTCAGGAGCTGGAGGAAGGCTGTTCATTTCTAGAAAGTACAATACATTCCTACACGCAGACCTACACTTCTTTAAAGATACCTTCTTGCTAGAGGGGGGTAGAGGTGCACACCTATAATCCCAGCTACTCATGAGGCTGAGAGGAAAATCACAAGTTTGGGGCTAGCCTGGACAACTTAGTGAGATCTTGCCTCAAAATAAAAAGTGTAAGAGGGGTGCACACCTATAATCCCCACTACTCATGAGGCTGAGAGGAAAATCACAAGGTTGGGGCTAGCCTGGACAACTTAATGAGATCTTGCCTCAAAATAAAAAGTGAAAAGGTCTGTGACGTAGCTCAGCATGAAGACCCTAGATTCAATCCCCAGTGCTATGTGCAGAAAGACTTCTTTAAAAGCTACTGTGTCATAAACTGCTTATTTTAATAGGACTGCCAGGCTGGAGTGCTAAGTGTCTTCCGTAGCTACAGTGGATACATGTGGTTTAACAAGGTATTTGGCTGTCTCTCACAGTACTTTCGTGAGTAAAATATGATGTGGGAAGCAGTAAATGGTGAATAGTCTGGTTTATTATTTATGTATTAATGGACATCAAACTAGAGAGCTAATTCAAATGGTGGGCCATGGGGCTCTGTTCTGTTCAGTAGTTTAGTATCACTGGTTTCATGGAGGTTATCAATTAATGCCGGCCAAGAGTGCAGATTAAATGAAGCTTAGAGACATACTGGTGGGTATGTGAGGTGAAAGGACTGGGAACATAAGGAAGTGTTCTCCGTGGGCTAACGAAGTGGTTAAATCTGTACTGATAAGAATTAACAGGAAGCTGGGGGTGTAGACTATGTGTCTGGCACATACAAGGAACCCCTAGATTCATTTTGTACCATAGGAATAAAGATATAGGTCAGTAATTAAAAACAAAAACCAACTGTAAAATCCAAGGTACAGCCAGGTGTGGTAGCACGTGCCTGTAATCCCGGCACTCAGGAGGCTGAGGCAGGAGAATCATGAGTTCAAGGCCAGCCTGAACTACATAGTGAGATGCTGTCTCAAAAAAATAGAATAAAATAAACCCCCCAAAAAACTCAACCAACCAACCAAACAACAACAACAAACAAAAGTGCACTACTAAGAAGCAAAGCATAAGAGCTGACTAAAACTATGAATCAACAGTCTAGGCACTGAGTATGAACTGACTGAACAAACACTTGTCCCATGTAGGCCTTGTGTACCAAGAATCAAGATGTTCAAGGCACAGTTCCTGCCTCACAGATTGCAGTCTAGTTGTAGGAAACACAGTAGCAAAGAGCAGGAGCTCCAGAGTGAGACTGCCTGAGTTTAACCACTTAACAGTTTACCCCAAGCATCACTCAGGCAGTGAGTTTGTGTACTGACTGTCCCGAGCATTATTCAGTCAGATGTCATTTCAACTGGGTGAGTTTTGTTTGCATGAGATATACTCATGTCTCTTTGTTTTATATTCACTATTATTTGCATATTTTTTATTTAGAATGTTGTATTTACCTCTGGTGTTTGTTTCTAGTGAAGTCTAATAATTTCCTATTTTTTTTACTAGTTCATTTTTATTTTATTTGTGAAAAACAACCTATACTTTGTGCTACAGTCTATAAAATCTCTTATAAATACATTCGATGTAATTTTTATGTTTCTCCAGAACTCAGTGATATTCTTTTACAGTACAAAATGGAACACTGGGACATTGAGACTGACTAGGAAGAAAGTACCAAAGAACTGCAAAAGAAAAATTGAAAAAGGGAGAAATGTTAGCATATCAGAGGGTGAAAGTCCATGTTATGAAATGGAAAGACAAAATAGGTATCTCCTTATTGCCAGCTATTCATAATACAGAAATAACAGGACTGGAAAGAAGAAATGAAACTAAAATAATTCCAGTAGTGGTCAGTGATTGTATGTCTATGGATGGTCAGAGTTGACCAACATCTAGCACGCTATCCTGTAATCAAAAAGCGGGGAAAAATGTTATTGTAAAATATTTATGTACCTTCTGGACCAAACAGTATGGAACTTATTGGTTATTTATTCAAAACAAAGGGGTTCCAAAGTCATTTACAATTTAAACTAGGTCTAATAAGCCAAATCATTGAAAAATAAGGGATAATGAAACACCAGCCAGGACATCCACCGTCAACGTCTTCACCGTTGCATTTAGTGGGGAGACGTTTCACTGGAACTGTTCCACCCACAGGAGAAAAGGAAAGACCCCCATAACAGTGTAGTGCATTGTTCAAAGAAAGACAATAGTGCAAAAAGAATTTGCAAAGAGAGGAGATACTGCTGCCCAGATTGTAATGTGTTGTATAGTGAATGCTTTAAGATATATCACACCCAGAAAAGTTATTGAATAAATTTGATAAAATTATCATTTTCATATTTCCTGTTATAAAAATTAACAAAAAATGCGATTTTTGGTCATCCTGTATTTAAATAATTGGACTGTGAAATGGTTAAAGCCCAGCTCCGTCTCTTTCTAGTTCTCTTTACTCATCTGCAAAATGGGAACAACGCCTAGCTCAGCATTATGTGGTTTTGAAGATGAAAATGCTTATCAGGTTGCTTGGCACAGAGCACTTAGTGTGTGTAGTAAGTACACAGCAGGTACCTGTAGCTGTTACTAGTATTGTTTTCCCCTTGTTGTCTTTTACTGAGTCAAAAGCTATACCAGCTCCATCATAATCTGATCACTCATTTGTGTACAGAGAGCCTAGGCTAGGACCCTTCTATAGTAAGCCCTAACAGCCAGGGCCTGACCACTGGCCCCCAGGTTTGGTGACCACATATTATGAATCACATACTGGAAGATATGGAAGCATATTTAGAACTAAACTGAGGATGTGGTACTAGGATTGTCTCAGAAAGCCTGTGATGAGTGATCTTGAGTCCTTGGCTCTCTGTTTAATATCCAATGTTTTCATTGACTCTTGCCCCTAATTCTGTCATCTCTGTCAGGGCCCATCAGTGATTTTGATTGCTGTCCAGTTCAATTAGATTCCCTTTTACATTAGCTATCCACTATGCCCTGTTTTGCTTTAAATACTGCCTGAAAATACCTCCATCCCTGGTACATAGTAGTGGCTCAGTAACTTTGGGGTAATAAGACTAATGGATGGTCAGATGCATGAGAGGCGGCGTGGCTTAGGGAATGTGCACCAGCTTCGGACGCAACCAGCCTGGATTTGAATCTTGATTCCTGTGCTTGTTTCAAGTGTGCACTTGGGTAACTCATGTTATCCTGCTGAGCCTATTTATTCATTTATGAAATAGAACTGATACCTTATTACAAGTTGTTATGAAGATCTGAAATTTTGACTATAAAGTGCCTAACACACTGTGACTGCTTTATTGTGACTATGGATGATTATTGATTTTGAGATAATAAAGCAAAGATTATTATCCTCATTTGAGATCTGGAGTAAATTTTCTGCATAGGTCCCCTGCTTGCTACCCGATTTTTATTCATTTTCCTAGGGAAGATGGCTGTAGAAAGAAAACTGCTCTCCCTGTCCTGATCTCCCCAGCTCCTGCCCATGCCACAGGGCCTCTAGAGTAAACACACACCAGTGCCTTTGGTCAGGCCGCCGGCTTTTCTGACCCACAGCAGACGGGTTACTGAATGAGCCACGGCTCTTTTGACTTTGCAGCAAACCTTCTGAGCTGTACTCTCTTGGCTTCCTCCTCTCATCGAGGTGTGCACTGGGTTGAATAGGTCGCTCTTTGTCTTCTTTGAGGCTGTGACACTCATCACAGTGACCCTGTGTTTAAATGTTGGGGGGTGTTGAGGAGTGTCTTCTGAGGCTTTGCATTGTGTGAGGGATGACCTGGTGCAGGGGTCACTGCCCTCCTTGCTTCACCAACTCCAGCTGCTTGCTGGTCGTCTTTGACACGTGCCTGCCCCAGCACCAGCCTCCACTCACTGCACAGGCTTCATGTGAGGAGCCCAAGCCCTTACAGCCGCTGGGAGCAGAAGGCCTTAACATCAATCGATATACCTGCCCTCCCGTACCCTGGGACCCCCGCGTGCCCTGAAAGTGAGAGTTTGTTGAGGTCAGTGTGAGCCAGCCCTCCAACATGTGCTCCCAGTTCTTATCTAATTACAGCCAGATCAGCAAATTAATTGGCCATGGCTCCCAAGGAAGTGTCATGAATCCCAGGAGCTGCCACTTAAGGACCCCCTTCGTGTTCCTTTCCTTGGTTTCTTCTGGGAACCATCTGTAGCCCGGGGAAGGTCTGGTGCTAACAAGAGGAAGGTAGAGGTTTGCACACCTAAGCACCTATAGCCTAGTGTAGACCTTCCTGTGGGAGGCTAGGCAGGGCAGAACAGTTTTCTTCCAGCTTTCTCCCTTATTCTCATCAAATAAAATAATGAGTTCATTTTGTTTATTTTTTATTCATGTATTCACTTACTCATTTAGAAAACATCTGGTGACTGCTTACTATGATCTGGGCACTAAGCAGGGAGCTGAGGAGTAAAGTTGAGACGTGGTCCTTGCTGTGTAACAGAAGTGCTACCCCAACCAGTATACGTCTGTTTCTTAGTTGCCCCGGTAATAGTTCCTGTTCGAGTTCTGGTTGCTTCTGTCCGTTAGAAACAGCTGGTCACTACGATGCACAGTGCATAAACCAATCCCCAACTAACAAACCATTCTGCCTCTGTACTTCCTGTTGGCTTATCTCATAGACACCCTAGACCACCAGTGATCAGGGCCTGATATTTTGGGAATGATCCTGATCAGTGCCCATTGACGTAAAATCTGCCTCCAAATCCTGGGTGTCATTTCGGTGTTTCTGCTTGCCATTGCAGCCCCGTGGTCTAGGAAAAAGCAAATAAAAGTAAACAGACAGTCATAATACAGTATGATAGAGGCCACCTACCATGAGGGTAAGAACTAGGTACTGTGCAGACAGGAAGGGTGGTCACCCAGGCTGGGAGTGAGAGAAGTCTCAGTTGAGTTAGGTCAGTGAGGAGTGTGCAAGGTGAAAGAGCATTAACATCCTGATAGTATCTTTGGCCTCTGAGGAACCTGAGGGAGCTCCTGTTTTCATTGAGTCCTTAACTCTTCGTGCACTGAGATCAGATAGGACTTAGAAGTTCTCTAATTGAGGTTCCCTGGAAGGAATAACCTTTTGGGATAAATAGTCAATTAATGTGTAAATAAAAGGGGGTAGGGATTCAACCATTTATTTTCAAGTCATCTATCCATGTTGCCACATATACTATTCAGCCTGTAGCTTCTGGTACATTATGTTTCTTAGTATATGGCTACCACATTAACTTGCCTATTGCCCCAATGATAAGACACTTTGTCTGCAGTTCCATGTTGCCACAAAATGTGGTTGATGAACTGTCTCCCATGTTGCCCTTTGTGGACCTGCATCAGAATTTCTCTGGAAAAATATATACTCAGGAGCAGAAGTCCTGGTGTAGGGTATTTTAACTTAATGAAGCACTATGAGATTAACTTCCAGAGTGGCTGTACCAGTCTGTATCCTGATAGTGCATAAGGAATCTCAGGTCCCCACTGACATTTTTCAGCTTTCTAACTTTTGTCAATATGCTGAATTTAAAGTGGTACCTAATTATTGTTTTAATTTCATTTTTCTAATAGTAAGTGATCCCAGAAATCTTTTCAGTTGTACTCAATAATCTTTTTTTGGTTTCCTCGTCTGAGAATTGATCCTCCATATCCTGGCTTTGCTTTTTTGTTGGGCTTTCCCACCTTAACATTACCTGAGTTGAGACAAAGTCCTACAGACTGTTACCTCAGAGCCAGTACGAGGAAGTGATGGGCAATATAGCACACCTCTCTACACGATGAGAGAAACTTCTCTAGTAACGCACTATAGAAATGATCCCTGAAAGTATAGCCTTCAGCACACCTCTCATGCTGTAGATGCTCTCTGCTTTCCCACACTAGTAAGGTGAATAGGGTTCCTGGGGTTATCTCTAGCCTGTGAGGTTCAGACGGGCATTGGTAGAGCTGCTCAAATTTAAGCACTAGTGTATCTTTCCACAGATCACTAGAGGCCACATACTGAGCTGGCTAAGAGAATTGCTGATACGTTTAAGCCTTTGAGCAGCCTTTGCATGCAGAGTAGTTCCTTTGAACGGAGAAACACAAGTGAATGGAATGGTGTACTCTGCCTCCTTTAGTCCAGCTGTTAAGAACCACAAAGGCCTAGTCCTGCAGCTCACTCTGTTTGGTACTAGCCACTCAGTTTTAAGGCAGTGACACCTAAACCCAAACATGTTGCAGATATGCCAAAACTACGGGGGTTTGGCCTTTGGTGAATCCCCTCTGATAGCAGGGGCTGCCTGCCTTTGTGCCAGCAGCTTCTCTTCTGGTCGATGACCCTGTACTCCACGTGTCATCCAAGTGGGCTCACTCACGTTTCCCCTGTGTGTGACTATTCCCACTATGGTTCTCATCTGGAGATTTTTGTTTTTCTGCCTTAGCAAAAAGCAGAAGCAAAAATCATTTCATTTCAAACATCCCCTCCACAGCTTTTCAGTGCTTTTTAAATTCCTTGGTTTCTGGCCACTTCCTTGTCTTATAATCTACTGTTCTATCATCCTCTAGTACTTGACCTCTAACTTGGCTCTTCACTGTTTACTTCATAGACACCTATGCTGTCTGGTATCCAACCCTTCGTTGTTTGAGTATGAACTCCTTGGCACACACACCCCTCCCACAGTCCCAGCCTACTACCAAGCCTGTTCCCAGAAGGCTTACAATAGGTTTCTTTAACCTGGCTAACCTCCTGCTCCATTTCTTCCCATAGTTGTGGTAAGGTTGTTTTGGACATCAACACCAGAAGTGAGCCATACTCATTGCCTCTGTCTTGATCTGAGCTATCTTCTTCAGGAAGCCACTGACTGCTTTGGTCCTCCAACTCAGATGCTTTGTAAATATATGGTGTTTGTTGGAGAAAACACCTGGTATCCATTTGGCAAGATGTTTGGTGCCATGGTTGGCCACAGAATAGCCATCATTCCTCTAGTCCTGTCTATACTTCATAGTGGGTTTGCTGTCTTTTGAGTTTTATTAAAAGTGAAGGGAATCTTCTCTGAGGTTACAAGATGAGTCACTATCTTGGATTGCTCACCCTCTTTAGCCTCCGAGTTTGTGAAGTGAATTGCCCATTTCCTTTGATTGGGTTAGCAAGCCCGGGCCTGATCACAGTCACACTCCTCTCTCTGTCCTGCCAGACCACTGTCTGCCCTCCAGGGCCAGAGGCAGCATACATGGTTGCTTGGACACGTCCTGCATCCTGCAAATTGGACAGATGGAATCAATACGCACAAACCTGGAGAGGCCAGGTAGCACAGTTAGTGACACGAGCTGCTTGAAGGGACAGCCTGCCATGGAAGAGGGTGTGATTGAATAGTGATTAGACACAGCAGCTGAGGATTAACCAAATTATGTCCCTTTGAGTTTAATTGACAAACACTTCTTACTTGGACTTTAAAACATGTCAACTTGTGCAGAATGTAGAAGAGCTGCCTCTGTTTGCTTTTTGTTTTTTGAGACAGGGTCTTTCTATAGAGTCCAGTCTCGCCTTCAACTCACTATCTTTTTCCTCAGCTTCCCAAGTGCTGGAATTACAGGCATGCCCTGCACACCCAGCAGAAGAGCTGCCTTCCTAACATAGGACTGTGCCAGCATGTGTCCCAGGAGTGGTCAGATATCATCTGATGCCATCATAGCCAGGCTTCATGTCATCATTGCTGCAATTATATACACAAAGGAAAAAGAGCTGGTATATAATAGGTGTGATTGAAATACATGCTAAGGGCCTGGACTGGAGTGTCGCTCAGTGGTAGAGTGCTTGCCTAGCTTGCAGGAGGCCCTGGATTTAATTCCCAGTAGCAAAAAAGAAAAATAATAATAATTATTATAATTTTATAGTATATATATACTGTTTAAATTTTTTAAAGATTTATTACAGTTAAAGACACATTGCCAAGCCAGGTGTGGTGGCACACTCCTGTAATCCCAGTACTTGGGAGGCTGAGGAAGGATCACTGAGAGTTCAAGACCAGCCAGGGCTACCAAGTGAGCTGAACTGCATAGTGAGACCCTGCCTCAAAATAAATAAATAAATAAATAAATAAATAAATACACATTGCCATTAATTCCCCTCAAAGTACGCCCCCTACTAACCCCCTTCAAAATACTCCCCTTTACTTCAAACACTTACCCCATTGTTCTGCTATTTTCTGAGGCAGTTCTGAAGTCCTTCTCCATGAGCATCTTTATGAGGTGTGATCAAAACTCCAGTGAATGCTGCTGTCAAATGACATCCAACAGAAAAGCAAGCTTGTGAAAACATTAGTTTGTCCTCATCGACCAGGTCTGGCACCATGTGACCTCTGGCTCTTCCCCAAAGTCAAAATGATGATGAAAGGAAGTAAATGTTTGAATCAGTTGAGGACATTAAGGCAGCCACTGCCCACTACTGCACAACACTCACAAAAGGACCTCCAAAACTGCTTCACAAAGTGATAAGAGCCAAGCATGCTGGCACATGCCTGTAACCCCAGCATGTGGGAGGCTGAGGCAGGAGGATCATGAGTTTGAGGCCAGCCTCAGCTACCTGGTGAGTTTAAGACCAGCCTGAACTATATAGCAAGACCCTGTCATTTAAAAAAAAAAAAAAAAGGCAAGAACAGTGGAATAGCTATTCAAACTATGTGTGGAAGGGTATATTTTGAGGGAGATTAATGGCAATGTCTTTTACTATAATTTTTTTTAAAATTTAAATATTCACTATCATGCATGGAGCTTTTTTATGTACAGGTACTATGGAGTTTTATATATGTCCTCATGACTTGTTATAGAGGTATTTTTCTATTATTCTGGTAAGGAAATTGAGGCTCAGTGATCCAGAAAACTTGTCTAAGATCTCGTCAGTGAAGACTGAGCTTTAATTTGTCTCCAGGTCCCTCTGCATGTGTTATAAAATGCCATTCAGTCTCCCCAACTTAAATGTCTTAGTTCATATATCTCAGCTTCCCCACAAACCAACCACAGGGCCAGGTGCACAGTGATAATTACAGTTGGTTGAACAGTTGTTATATGTTAGACACTGTTCTGAGCATTTTACCCAGCCACGTGAGCTAAACTTCTTACTTGTGATAACAACTGTGAGGTTGCAAAATGGTGATTTTCTGATTTCTTCATTCCTTCTACACTTTCAGTTGTCATCCTGTGGTAAGGAAGAGCTTTCCTTTTGACTCCACTTAATTATTTTCAGTGTGGATTTGTGGAATCTTATTTTATTTGGTGGGTTATAATTATAATTTGATAAATATATAAATATAATGGGCTGTAATCCATTACTATCATTATTCATTTTAATCTCAAATTGTCCCAGATTTTACAATCACTGTTCTTAACCTGTGCACTATATAACCTCTCTATGAGGTACTGTTTTGCACTGCTTTCTTACTATTTGCCTGTCAGCCTTTGTGTATCATCTTGTCCTTTACCTTCTGAAGAACAGGGCGGACTAACGACAGAGATAGTACAAATGGTGCATCAACTAAGAGTTAAGAATCTCTTAAGTGAGAACTTGGCATTCTACTATGACAGAAATATGAGTTTTGTTTTAAACATGGATTTTTGCTGCCTAAAGATCCTTCTCATTTCTTTTTGAGATCTTAATCTATATTGTGGATAAACTACTTCTGAAAGGTAATTTTAAAAATCCCTTTAGATAAGGTAAATAAAAACAGGAGATTCACCTGTGTTAAATCAAATGTAGAATAACCTCTGCCATGCAGGAAATAGATTCCGTTTTTTTTTTTTTAACTTATGTATAAGGATTATATATTTGTGTGCTTGGAAATTATTGAAATTCATTTGTCCATTCAGGAAATAATTGAGCTAGATCCTGTGCTTGCAGATAATGAAATCCAGACTAGTGATATGTAGAGAACCATCAACACTGTTGGTTTAAATACTAAAACAACAAAACAGAGAAAACTGAAACTATACTTTGGTGGGTTTTTTTGTTTTGTTTTGTTTTTTGTTTTGTTTTGTTTTGTTGCAGTACCAGGATCAAACTCAGGATCTTGTGCTTGCCAGGCAGGCACTTGTGCCACTGAGCTATATCCCTGACCCTACTTCGGTTTTTTAATAGTTATAACAATCAGAGTAATTCATTTGAATGCTTACCATTTGTGCCTTCAAGAGCATTAACATTTTTGAAGGCCAGGAAACAAAAGAAAAACATACTGAGAAGCATGGGCAAAGGATATTAATGAATAAGTGATTCATGAAAAAAACAAAAACACAACTGACTGCTACACATGCAATTTTAAAAATTCAACCTTACTAGTAATCATAGAAATGCGAGTTGAAACACTAGTGTTATTTTGTGTTCTAATTTCCAGATTAACACATTCTGTGGGGTGGGGAACTATTTTGTGAAAGGAAGGAACAATAGTTACTCTCCTGTTTCTTACTCTGGTAGTGAAAGTAAAATTTAGTACAATCATCCTGAAAGGTAATTTAATTTTCATTTTCAGAATCCCTAAAAATGCTTGTGCTTTTTCACCTACAATTTTACAAGAGGAGATCGGTTAAACTATAGGATGATGTAATGGTTGAATACTATGTGGCCATTAAAACAATGTGGTCAGCATATAATACATGAGAGGGGAATATATTGTGTGTTTAGAGTGGTTATATATATGATCTCATTTTCATAAATAAAAAATATATTCATTAAAAAACAGGGAGGATATTATATATTCTAAGTTTTTTTGTTTTTTGCTTTTTGTTATCTGTATCTTGTGATTTTTTTAAACAGGTAACATGGACACTTTTTTTTTTTTAAAGAAAGAAGCAAAAATATACATGGAATATTTCCTGGGCCAAAAACTGTTCCTTTTAAAAACACTGTGATCTTTGCCTTTAGGAGGTCTTGGGCGTCATTCAGTTTGCCATCCCTGTTCCAGCTGCTCAGCCTTAAAATCTTAAATACTGCCCCTTTTAACAGACTTCCCTGCTTTCCCTACATTCCTGCCTTTACTTATAAATTTATTCCTCTTATCACTATTTATTTGTTTGTTTATAACTAGTGTCTCACTGTTGCCCAGGTTGGCCTCAGGCCCCCTGGCGTAAGTGACTCTCCTGCCTTACCCTCTAGAATAGCTGGAACTATAGGTGCACAGCTACTTATTTATTTTTAGTTCACAAAATTATATATTTTTTCACATGTAACATGCTTTAAAATATATATTCTTTATTTTTCAAAGAAAGTGATTTATTGGTACACTTTAGCTATACATAATGATCACATTTATCATCGGGAATTTGTACCTGTACATGATATAACTTGATCCTTTTTTTTCTCATTCCCCTATCTTCCTTTCAGTCCTCTTCCCCTCCTTATTTACAAGCTCTATTCCCATTTTTCCTTTTCTCGTTCTTTTACTTTTCCCTTCCTTCCTTTTCCCCACCCTCCTCCCTTGTTCACCTTCCTATTTGAACATTTTCTTACTGTTTCACAGTACCTATTGCACATTTTAGTCCTTATACTTTGTTTCTCACCCCACAGAAATAAATGGACTGTTGAATTTAATTTGCTAGTCTTTTCTTGAATTTTGCATCTTGAATTTTGTCTGTATCTAACTTTGGCGTCAGGGTAATTGAATAAAATGAGTTTGGAAATATTCCATCTGCTTCAGTTGTTTGGAAGACACTGCTGAAGATTATTCTTCAAATGAATAGATTTCAGCCATGAAACTATATGATCCTGGGCTTTTCTTACTGATTCAGTTGCTGTATTCATTGCTGGTCTGGTTGTTTCCTGTTTTTTTATCATTCAGTCTTGGCAGATTGTATGTTTCTAGGAATTTATCTGTATCTTCTAGGTTACTCAGTTTGTTGGGACATAATTGTTCATAATAGTCTCTTATAATCGTGATGATTGCTAGTATTTCTGTGATACCAGTTATAAGGTCTCCTTTTTTTTAGAGATGGTCACTTACATAAGCAGGCCTCAAATTCCTAGGTTCAAGTGATTCCTCTGACTCAATCTCCTGAATAGCTGGGATTATAGGTACACTATACCTACACCTAGCTTCATTTCTGACTTTATTTGAGCCTTCTTTTTCTCAGTCTGGCTGAAGATTCATTAATTGTATGATTTTAAAGGAACAGCTCTCGCTTTCATTGTTTTTCTGTTACTCTAGTCTATTTCATTTTTTTCTACTGTGATTCTACTATTCCATCCTTCTGTAGATTTTGGGTTGAGCTTATTCTTTTTTTTTTTTTAATTCCTTGGGGTAGAGCCTTAAGCTTTTCACTTGAAATCTTTCTTAGCTATTCTTTCTTTTATATTTCTATTTGTATGGAGTATCTTTCTCATTTCTTCACTTTCAAGTTACTTAAATCTCTAAAGCTACACTGGGGTGTCTGTGTCTGTCTGTCTCTCTGAACTAGGAATTGAACCCAGAACCTTCACCCTGAACTCTTTGAGGGTTTTGGTGGTTTTTGTTTGTTTAGTTTATTTTAAAGAAAAAAGAAAAAACAAAGACAAAAACCGGGACTTCTAGGAAGATGGCGACCAGGTAAGCAGCAGACAAAGATCCTCCCAGAGGATCACAACCCAGAGACTGGAATATAGCAACATGAGAAAGACAAGAAAGAGAGAAGTGGGTCCCCTAGACCCAGGAAGGATCTGAAATGAGAATTGAAGCCCTCAGAAAGAGCAAACAAGACCTCTCCTGGAGGAAAACTTTGAGGGCCACCATGATGCAGTTAGAGGAAGAGGAGGCAGAGAAGGAGGGAGTCACCACTCCACACACGCCCTCAGTCCACTCCCTCATTCCGGCACTCACAGCTTCAGCTTCAGAGGCCCATGCTCACAGGAGCCTCCTGACTCGGCCGGGGAGAGCGGAGTGCCGAGAGCTGAGCGAAAGCCCGAGTGGAGAAGACATGGAGAAGACAGCCTGGAAAAGAGGCAGCTTCGGTTGGGAGGTGTTGTCAAACCCAGTGTGAGGGTGAAAAGTTACAACAGCCACTAAAGCAGCATGCCCACTCTGCAGTAACCTTTCTAATCAGCGCCCTGAGGCAAGGTGGAGTCAACCACTACACAGCCCACCACACCCAGCTGTGTGCCTGCCCTGAGGCTGTGGCCTCCTGCCTTTCCACTCCGTGACTACCAGCAGAGAGCAGCGGCGGCAACCCCAGGGCCACAGCAATTCCCAGGGATCCAGCCAAGGAACAAACAGGAACTGGAGCACAACAGTAAGTGAGCTGGAGATGATGGTGGATCACATGGCCCCACGCCCTGCTCACTCCAACACCAAGCAGGAAGCACGAGCTGAATTGCTGGGCTTCAGCTCCCACCCTGAACTCCTTCTGTGAGCACCTTGAGTCTTGGTGGCCCGTGCACTCAACATGTGAACATGTGTTCCTGACAGCAACAGGATGAGTCCATGGGCTTCAGGACCACCCTAAAATACCAATATGAGCACCAAGAGGGACTTCATACTGCTTGCACATATGAACCTTGTATGAATCCATAGCGACAAATTACACGAAAAGCAGCAGTCCTGGAGTCCGAGAGACAACAACATACTCTACACAGAAGACCGAGAAAATCCTCCAATTCTCTCCTAGAACTAATAACTAAACTTAGCACACATTCTGGACTACCTCAGTGAGCACGGGTGGGGGAGACCACTCATGCCATTTGTGCCCAGCATCATAAGTGCACCCAATGCCCAGCTGTAAGGGGTAGGAAGTGGCAGCACTGGAGATCGAGACGTGGGAGGAGACGAAGTCCTGAAACTAGGGTGCAGACCCAGTACTCTAGCTGGGTGGGGATAGCCTCCAAAGAGTCATAGGAGGCCTGCAGGGATACACTAGTGGCCTATGAGGGGACTCTGGGAGCCTTGATAAGGAGCTCAGCAGCCTGAGGGGGAAGGAGGGCTCCCTCTAGACTACATGAAAACCCTGAGGTCCAGGACTGGGCCTCCGGGAGCATGGCGACAGGGCGGAACCCCGCAGTCCTCGGGGACAACCCCTGGATTCGACTGGGCCCCCAAGAGCACCCCAACGGGGCAGAGCCTGGCAGTTTGTGGGGGGCAACCCTGAGGACTCAACCAAGTCTCTGGGCACACTGCATGGAGGTAGAGCCTGGCAGTTTACAGGGTAACCCCTCCTACTCGACCAGACCCCCAGTGGCCTTCAGGGCTTGTGAATGGGGGCTTGACCAGAGTGAACCTGGTTCCCTGCCTATCTACCATCTTTGAGGATGAGTGCTTTTCCACCTCCTGCCATAGCAATTTGTGTGCACACATGTTTGTTACAGCATGATTTGAAGCAGCCATGTCTCTTCCCAATATAAGAGCCCGAGGGAGTAAATAAACCAAAAAGTATGGTTATTATCAGAGGGAAGACATTTGATTGGGTGGGAGAACAACAGAGATGAGGGTGAAGAAAATTGATTAATCGAACAAGCCATCATCTATATAACTGAGTAACAAATACTAAGACAACATTATGTAATACAGCATCCAGTGCTAATTCCCTATTATCTTCTCTATAATTTTGTATTTCTTTTATTGTTTTTGTGTTATTCTGGATTATATGTCTCCATTCTTTTTAAAATAAAAAAGCCCACAAAAACAATAAAAAAATACAGAATTTCAAAACAAGATAATAGGAAATTAACAATGGTTGTCATATTACATATTGTTATCTTCAAAGTAATTACATTGTCAGATATAGATATGCAAGATTGAGCAAACAATTAAACATTAACCATTCCTTTCAATAAACCAATAGAAATTATAATTGTCTTAGCTATTGTTGGTAGGAATGTAGACTGGTACAACCACTGTGGAAATCAGTGTGGAGATTCCTCTAAAAACTAGGTTTAGAGGTCCCATTTGACCCAGCTATTCCCCTTCTGTGTATTTTTCAAGAAGAACTGAAAACATCTTTTTGTTTGTTTGTTTGTTTTTTGAGACAAGGTCTCAGTAATTTCCAAGACTGGGCTCAAACTTATGATCTTCTTGCCTCACCCTGCCAGAGTGCTGGAATTACAAGTACTAAATTACTTATTGACAGCATATAATTGGATCATTTTAAAAAATCCATTTGCTGCTCTGTTTTTAAGAATTTATTCCATTTATATTCATTATTATTGATAATTAAATACTTTTGCCATTTTGTTGAATTGTTCTCTGGCTGTTTTACAAATTCCTTTTGTTCTTTTCTTCCTATCTTTTGTATTTGATGTGTTATTTTAGCGGGATGCTTTAATCCTTTTCTCATTTTTTATATGGTAGTATACATTTCTGTAGTTACTCTGAGGCTTATATAAAAGTTTTAATAGTCATATGTTAAGCTGGAAGCAACTTAGTTGCATACAAAAACATGCTCTCACTTCCTTCCCTTCTCCTACATTTAATTTTTAGATGTGAAAATTTGTATCAGGTATCCATTATGAAATTTTTGTAGCTATAATTTTTGGAGTTTTTGTTTTTAGTTTTTGGTTCTTTAAGACAGTCTCACTATGCAGGTCAGGTTGGCCTTGAACTCACTACATACCCCAAGTTGCTCTAGAACGCACAGCAATCTTCCTGCTTCAGCCTCCCAAGTGCTGAGATTACAGACTTACAGGCATGTGTTACCACACCCAACAACTATAGCTATTTTAAGTATTTTTGTGCTTTTGCTCTTCAAATAGCTGGATGTGGTGGTGCACACCTGTAATCTCAGCAGTCAGGAGGCTGAGGCAGGAGGATCATTGAGAGTTCAAGAACAGCCTGGGCTACAAAGTGAGCTCAAGGCCAGCCTGAACTGCACAGTGAGACCCTGTCTCAAAAAAGATGACAAAAAAAAAAGTACTCATCTAATAAAGTATTTATATACTTTACCCTATGGGTTTTACCATTTTACATATTTTCATGTGACTAATAAATGTCCTTTCCTTTAAGCTTCAATAACTCCCTTTACCGTTTCTTATACAGCAGCTCCACTTCTGATTAACTCCTTCATCCTTTGTTTGTCCAAGAAAGTTCTAATCTCTCCTTCATTTTTGGCAGTAAAGTACTGGTAGCTGACAGTGTTTTTCTTTCAGTACTTAATATCATCCTATTCTGTCCTAGCCTGTCCCCTTCTGTGTGATACGCCCCTTTTGTCTTGCAACTTTGAGAATGCTCTCTTTGACTTTGATTTTTGGAAGCCTGGTTCAAGTATGCCTGTTGAACTCTTGGTTAAAGGTGGAACTTTAACTTCACATCCCTGTATGGGCCATATCATTCTGCAAAATAGAGACATTTGCTCACATTTCTTTAAACTTGCTCTGTCTCATCTTAGACTTCCACAATACTAATGTTAGCTCTCCTTATGCTATTTCATACACTATACAGGTTTTCTTTATTCCTTTTCCTAGGTTTTCTTTTTTCTTCATTTTCAGACTGAAGTCAAAAGTCCTTCTTCTGCTTGCTGTTGATACCTTGTAATGCATTTTTAATTTTATGTATTCTTTGTTGAACATCTTCCCTTTTTGTTCATATATTATTTTTCTAACTTTTTGAGCTGCCTGTGTTTCTGACCTTCCTTAATTGTTTTGTATTCTTTGGCAGACATTTCCTGATCTCTCTTTCTTCAGGTTTAGTTACTGGGGTATTATTGTGTTTTTTTTGGAGTGTTCTTCTTCTTTTTTTTTTTTTAATGTTCCTTGAAGTCTTGGTTTGCTATCTTCACATCCAACAAAGCAGTCACCTCTTCCAGTTTTTACTAAGTAGCTTCAGGAGAAAATCATCTTCACTACAGAATGGAGAGGAATTCTGAAGCCCTCAGACCTTTTCTTTGAATGATGCCGCTCTACTCACCTTTATCCTTCTTGGGAGTAGTGAGTATTTTTAAGATTATACAGCATGCTTTTCCTTGGTCTCATGACCCGCACCATTCATTCCCCCAAGGGCAGCCATTCTGAAATATTCAAATTTGTTTTCCTTCCAGTCCTTCAGAGTCAAATTAGCTTTCTGCCTGAGACGCTTGGGTTGCAGGCGTGCCCTCAAGAAGCAGGTTCTGTTCAGTGCACCTGTGCTCCCATTTTTTGCTCCATTAGTGTGCTGGACTTTTTCTGCAAGTCTTCTAGGCTTCCACAAGGCATTCTCACCCATAGGTTGTTGGGCCATTACAGCTTCCCGGCCCAATCAGGGCTGGCCTCAGTCTGGGTTTCTTATGATGGAATACCTATGAGGCATGGTGTTTGCTTTTGGGAAAGAGCTGTGTTCTTGTGTTGCTGCTCTTAAAGCTGTACTGGACCATCGTCAGCATCCTTTGAGATCAAATGACCGAAATCAGTCTTAAAGAGTCTTTTTCTTCTCCACGATTTTCCCGCATTGTGTGTCTTTCCTTGCAAGCAGGGTAGTACCAGGTCTGCACACACAGTCTAAGCCCCAAGGTGAGCAGGGAGAACTTTTGTCAGTACACGCCCAGTGCCGTTCGTTGCAATAACATCTGACAGTGTCGGTCACCTTCATGTCCCACAGCTGCTCCTCTCTGGGTGATTTCATGTTGACTGGCCCTATCAACCAACTACTTCAGACTCTCATATCGGCCCCTCATTTAAAAAAAATGGTTAAGGAACTTTACAGCACACAGTGCTATCTGCCACTCTGCCGTATTCATTTTTTGATAGCTAAATTAAGCTAACAAATACATTACAGTGCATGCTGTTCTTTATGGTAAGAACCCTAAAAATTTACTTTTACCAATTTTCAATAATGTATCATTATTTTATGGGGTTTTTGGTTTTTTGAGTTTTGTGTTTTTTGTTTATTTGTTTGTTTAGGGTCTCACTATGTAGCCCAAGCTGGCCTTGAACTCATGGTGCTCCTCCTGCCTCAGCCTCGGAAGTGCTGGGAGTATAGATATATACCACCATGCCCAGCTCAAGAATGCATTATTAACTATAGTCACCATTTTGTGCATGTACAGCATAAGATCCCTTGAATTCATTACAGTTATGAAATTGAAATTTTGTGTCCTTTGACTAACATCTTTTGAATTCCCCATTCCACCCTGCATCGGGTACCGTAATTCTACTCTGCTTCTATGAGTTTAATTTTTTACATTCTACATATAAGTCAAATTGTGTAGTAGTAGTAATATTTGCGGGGGTCTGTGGCTGGCTTATTTCACTTAACATAAAGTCCTCCAAATACAGCCGTGTTGTCACAGATGACAGGATTTATTGCTTTTGTAAGTCTGATTCTATTGTGTATATATGAGCACATTTTCCTTATTCATCTGATGTTGGACATGTAGGTTGATTTGTATGAGTCACTTTCCTGACACAGACAGAATACCCTACACCTGAAAATGAAAGGGGAGATCTCTTGGCTCATGATCTCAGAGGGTGCAGCCCATGATTGGCGTCTACAGACAGACCAGGCACGGCAGAGGGCTGGCAGAGGAAGGCTGCTCAGCCCCTGGCTTGAGCTTCTATAACCGAGTACACTTTTGGTGTTGTGCCATAAATCCTGCAAACTTCTTCTTTCTCTTCTGTATATTTTCAAATAACCTATCTCCTGATTCATAGATGTTTGATCAGTTCTTTTGGTGTTCTCTATTGCATTTTTCCACTTCATTCATTGTATTTTTCAGCTCCATAATTTGATTTTTAAAAATACCTTCATCTCAGTAAAATGTATTGTTTTGGTCATTTTTGTTTTCCTGGTTTTCTCTGAACAAAATAGAAGTAAGGGAGGGAGGGAGGGAGGGAGGAAGAGAAGGGAAGGAGGAGGGGGAGGGGGAGGAAAAAAAGGAATAGTTTCTACTTTCCTTGATCTTCACTGATCCTTCCTAAAAACAGTTAAGACTTAAGTTCTTTGTCAGGCAGGTCATGAATCTCCAATTTTTTAGGGCTCCTTACTGGTCTTTATTTTCTTCCTTTTTTATGGTGATGTTTCCTGATTTTCTTATCGTTGCTTGCTTATTTGTCTGTCTGTTTTTGTCCTTGTGACCATTCACTGGTACATTTGAAAATGTAAGGATTTATATTCCAGTCTTTACAGGCTGGCTTTGCCTGGGAAAGCCCTTCCTCAGCCAGCTCTTGCAGAAATTCTGGGCTGCTGTGGCACCTGGCTCAACCGGTTGGGCCCTGGGAGTCAGAAGCCTGGGGCTGCTAGGGTTAACCTGGTTGTAGATAAAGAGATTAAATGCTAGGCAGACCTAGAACCTGGGGCTAACCCTGAGGTACTGACCTGGAGTCTGGGGCCCATGGAGGACCGCTTGCCCTGAATTTTGCTGAGACAAACCTGCTCTCAGAATCTAGGCAAAGTCAAGTGCTCATTTTTCTCTTCCTCCCTCCATGTGGAGGATACTTCTCTTCATGCTGGTCTGCGTGGATTTGAGGGGGTGACACAAGTAATGTAAAACTACCATTCTTACCCTTGTCCCTGTGTCTGTATTTCTGTGCTCTACTTGTGTGCTCTAATATCTCACCTGGTTTCCTTATCTGTTGTGAAGATTTTTCACAGGTGGATCAATGTCTATGGAGGACAAGCACTAGTAACCACTGTTCTAACACCCTGCCAGCATCCTCCTGAAAGGCCTTTCTTAATTCTTTTCCTTGTTATACTGCACATGGTATTTCTCCTGTCATGATCATCGCATTTTTTATGTGTTACCTTCCTACCAAATTTTAAGCTCCCTGTAAGCATGGACCCAGGTCCCAAAATAGTGACTAGAATATAGTAAGCATTTGATACGTAATTGTTAAATTAATAGTTTGTTTTATAGTTGTGGCAAGTAGGAAAGTATTACGTAACTTGTCCCAAGCCTCTGATGAGTTTCAGAGCCTGCTTCCCTACCCTTCTTTTACACTCCCAGAGTTCATGTTTTGTTCTCACATGAGCAGAGACAGACTCAACCCCCAAACATACTTCCAGATCTGGCTCTCTGCTGCTTGGGCCTTTCTTGCTTTTGATATTTCTGTGTTTTTTATTTCTTCCAGTGTGGTACAGATTCTCCTTGCTGCTGGGGCTGACCCAAACCTTGGGGATGATTTCAGCAGTGTCTACAAGACTGCCAAAGAACAGGGAATCCATTCTTTGGAAGGTAAGCGTGGTCTGTCCCGTTGCTTTGGGAGCTTTCCTCCTGTGGTTTCCATCAGCCTTGCCCAGAACCAGTGCTACCGGCATCTCTGCAAGTCCTGAGTCTCTGAGAACTCAGATAACCCAAAGGCCCTACAACAGATATCTTTCCCAGTCCCTCTGGCTCTATAATAAAATATCATCATTTCAAAAATATTGGGGGAGGGACTGGGGATATAGCTCAGTGGAATAAGCACCTGCCTAGCAAGTGCAGGGTCCTGAGTTCGATCCCCAGTACCACCAAAAATATATATATATATATTGGGGGAAAAAGTAAAAGGTTGAGTTCATGACCTAGTTGGAGGCAGTGCACATTTCAGGTGATGTTCTCTGACAGTGCCTTGGCCTAGGAATCCTCAGATGAGTAGATGGTTAAGCAGGTTTCAGTGAAACGGAGCAACTGTAGGGAACATCTCTGTGCTTCTTTTGTACCTCCTGCAGAAATACCCTCTCTTGGAATAAGAAAACAGCCTCACTGGTTTCCTCAGCCTCAGAAGTCCCTAAACTGATTGCTGTTTTTTAAGTATGTACAACTCTGTCTCTGAGACTGGTTCCTTGCCTTACTATATGAACCAAGACAAATAATGGACCTTTTTATGCCTTGATATCTGTGCTTGTAAGATGGGTTTGACATCAGTGCCTCCTCTGTGATCTTGTGTAAGTGACTGTTGAGATTTCAGAAGAGAATGTACCAGGGATCAGCCACCTGTTAATTGGAAGGCACCTGATAAAATTCTAGAATGTTTTTCTTATAATGGTTCGGGTCGATCTGTTGTCTCTACCAAGTAGTTCTTCCACAATAGTGTTGAGAAGAAAGTATGTTGTAGATAGCAATGAGAATTTTGCATTTGAGCTTTTGATTGTACAGACGACTGTCCCTACTTCCTGCCCATTGTCCTGGATCACTCAGACAAACTGAGAGTCCCCTGAGACTTCCAGCAGTAGGACCACTGAATGATGGCTGTTTTCAGATTGGCAGTGATGCCCTGAGGATGCACAGCCTTGCTGACCACCTGAGAATCAGAAGTTGGACTCTGGGAGATTCAGTCAAAGGGAGCAGGGCATTCACCCCTCAGAGCTGTTAGTGAGGCCATCAGGCTGACATGGGCAAGTGTGGCCCAGAGTAGAGGGTTATTGGTGACTCAAAGAAAACGTTTTTCAAATCACTAGCAGGGGGAGGTCCAAGAGCATCAGGGTGCTGCTGCCCTGATGAAGTGTGCATCTCCCTCCCACACCTTCCACCCCTCTATACCTGGTGCTGGTCAAGGCCCCGTTACAGAGGCTACATCCTCCACTAAAGCTCCTGTCCATGGCAGGAATTGCAGGCTGGCCTCAGTTGTTGTTTTGAATGTTGCCTAAACCTTGGCCTTTACCATGGTCGTTTGTACTCACGTCCACCCATACATCTTTCTTCTGCCCATGTGACAGTTCCATGTGCAGGCCATGACCGCTGCCTCCTTGGATTCCTCACTGAACTAGAGAAATTATGTTCACTTTATGTTTCAGACAGAGAACAATTTCAGAAGTGCCAAACTTTCCCTGTATTTGCTGCCTAGTACATGAGAACTTGTTCTATGAGCTGTCTCCTGCTCAGCCACACATATCCTTCCTCAATTCTGTCGGGTGTTCTCATCAAAAGCAAGGAGAAACATTTGTGAGGCAGAATTAGGAAGGAGGGGTGGGGATTCTTTGAGTGCCTTCTCATCCGTCCTCAAGATCCTAGCAGGGCCCAGGAAATATTTTTCATTGAATCTCAGAGGTCTGAGATTATCTAGTCCAATTTCTGCTGTCATGTTGGTCTCCACAGCCTACTATTTAAGTTTTGTAGCTTTGTGTTCTAAAGCTTCTCCCAGGTCAGTATATTCAACATTCTAGATCAGTGGTCAACAGTCTTTTTCAGGAAAGGGTCAGATACTAAACATTTTGTGAACCAGTTGGTCTCAGTTGTGACTGCTCAGCTCAGTCATTTAAGGCATAAGCAACCATAGATAATAAAGAAACAAGTGAGAACAGATGTGTTTCAATAAAACTTTACAAAAATAGGCGGCATCCTGGTTTGGCCCATTCACTGTAGTTTGCCAGTCCTAGATCTTTTCTTTTTTTTTTTTTTCCTTATCTATTATTTTCCCTTTTAACCAGCATCCTCTGAATTATTTTTAAATCTTATGTCAGCCAGCCTACATTCTAAGTAGGTAGGCAGACAACAAAAATAATGGGAAAGGCTATCATGTCCTTCATGAAATAAAACAAAAATATTAACTGTTTTGTATGATCTGCAAATTTAGTGAGTAATCTTTCTGTAAATTTATTTATTGAGAATTATTTATGGATAACATTCCTGTGTACCAGTCACTGGTGAGTTAGACAAGATCAGTGCCAACATGGATCAGAGTATTCATAAGAGCCCAGTTATCTAGAGTCCTAGAGCACATGATCAGGACGATTTTGATGCATGATTCATCTTTCACAGCCAAACTTCTTTCCCATCTTCCATTTCTCCATTTTGTCCATAAAATTATAAGAAATATTTTCAGATTTCTTGCTGAAGTAAAAAATGGATTTAGGAAAACAAAATGGACTTAGCATTTCTCTTATTTTCTTGCCCCAATAACCTTTTCCCAAAAGGAAATTAGGGGCTGGGGATATAGCTCAGTGGAATAAGCACTTGCCTAGCAAGCGCAGGGTCCTGAGTTCGATCCCCAGTACCGCAAAAAAAAAAAAAAAAAGAAAACTACAAAAACAGAGGCTATAGACCAAAAGGAAATTAGGTTACTCTGCCATGTTAATGTCTTGTTCTCGAGGAACCTATTCTCATGCCCAGTAATCACCTAAGTGTTTAAGAACTATTATAAGAAATATATTCTAGAATTTTGTCAGGAATCACTGATCATTTCACTATAGCTTGGAAGATCTACCCTCTTTATACTTTCCTACACTGTTTCTACCAGCATATTTTTCCAGGTCTGACAGTTGTGTGCTGGTCTGTGCTTTCTCATTCTGGGGCCTGGATAATAACAGTCCTTAAGAATCATCCCGAAAAAAAAAAGAAAAGAAAAAAAAAAAAGAATCATCCCGGTGTCCTTTGCTCTCTTTCCCAGCTTGATGTCCCCTGGGTCATCCTCATTCATAAAGTAGACAGAAACATATGAATCCATGGTTCTCTGTTCTTTGGATTGTACTGACTTCTTTGTGGGACGTTACCCAACTTATTTGGGTGTATGAGGAGGGTAAAATGAAATAAGAGGTGTGTGCGCCTTACCCAGAGTGTGCCTAGGCATCACAGAGAAAGCTCTATACTTAGGATTACTGGTCATCCTTCACTATTAAAATACAGTCAGTGGCAAACTTCATCAAGTTCACTTACTTTCTTACAGATATTTCTGTGGGCTAATGTTAGTACTGAGGGAAGGTGGTAAGTTGTAGTTTGTGACCTTGGCAAGAGCTCTCTACCCCTAGTAGTACATCTTTCATGTACCTTATCAGTATTATTGTGAAGATCAAGAGATAAAATACCCGTATGGGTTGTATAGTACTCTGCAATTGTGCTTATTAGTTCCATTTAGTTATAATTCAGCATATATTTACCGAATATTAGTACCCTTCTAGATGCTGGAAATATGTAAATGAACATACATGGTCTAGCCCTCAGCAGTTCTCCTAGTCAAGTGAAAAGATGGCCTGTGAGCAGGGAGGGAATCACAGTATGGAGTGGTAAATACAGAGGTTGCTACACAGAGAAAGTAGGCAGCACTGATAGAAGTAGTGGCGAGCTCTGTCTGGGAGCAGGGCGTATCTGGGATGTGTCACAGGGTAAGTAACTTCTAATTGAATCTTAAGGCTGAGTTGCAGAATGCCAGGCTCGCTACGAAGGCTATATCTTCCGGGCATAGGGAATAACAGGCCCAGAGGTAGAAGGTGGAGAGAGGTGCTAGCATGTAGCGTCATCCACCACAGCTTTGAGGAGAACAGTAAGTTGGAGAGGGAAGGTTATGCATGGAGAGGACCTTATAAGACAGCTCTAGGGAGCTCACACTGTATTCTGAAAGCTATGAAAGGGTTTTCAGCAGGAAGCATTGAATTTCCATTTGCATTTTAGCTGAGCCATTTGACAGAATAGAAGAGAATTTGGCGGGGAGAGGTTAGCAATGGTTCTTGACCTCTTGGGAATGATGAGCCCCTTGTAGAATCTGATGAGACGCTGTGTTCTTCTCCCCCAAAATGCACTTCATATTTCTGGTAGCTCCTACAGAGGATCTTTAGAAATGGGGAAATTGCATGTTAGGAAGATACAAAGAGGTTGAACTCAGTGAACTGTGTAATGCTGAGGGGAAGGATATGCCAGGGCAACCTTCAGTTTCTCATGTGGGGAAACAATTGAGTATGTGGATCCGGAGCTTAGAGGAATCTGGGCGAGATTTAGGAGTCACCAGCATTTGCGTGGGGATTGGATTAACTGAAATTGCTCTGGGAAAGGCGATAAAGTGAGGGTGTAGGAGAATTGCCAGCATTTAGAGTGTGAGAAAGAAAGATCCAGACTGGGAATATAAAGGTATCAGACACATTTTGTGCCTTTTCTGCCTGCTGAGAACAGACAGAACTGAGAAAAAACATCTTTGCTGCCCATGCCTAACACAACCTTTCTCCTGTCTCACGTGTAAGTGCTGTTCCTGAGCATGAGCCCACTCAGCCAGGTACAGTGGGGTTCCCTACTCTTGTAGAGGTGGGTGTTTCTAAGTAGCAGGCAGGCTTGCTGGTGGTACAGGTGCCCCAGGAATACTTGGTATGGGTATCTCCTTGGCCTTACTGTTCTTTCCATTCTCTGCAGCCCTCTAAGTGGCATCTTAAGAAGTAGATTGAGTTTCACTGACTGGCTGTGTGATCTTGAGCATGTGACTTTAATCCTTGACTTTCACTCTTCATCTGTTACATAGGAATATCAATACCTATTTTATTGGATTGTTTGAAAGATTAGAGATAACCACATATATGTAAAACACAGTGACACTGAACGAAGACTGTCATGTGGAAGTGGGCTTTGGCTCAGTTAAAGGAAGAAACTCACTTAGGAGGTAGTGAGCAACTCACACTTCATAGGCTGCTGAGTTAGTCTGTCTGAGAAAGGGATTTCTTGTCCTGGGTCAGTAGATAATATTATATAGCCTCCAAGGTTCCTGCCAGCTGTATGATTTCTAAGGTTCTAAAAGCTGTTGGCTCTGGAGCCAGACGTGGTGGTACACAGCTATAATCCCAGCACTCAGGAGGCTGAGGCAAGAGGATTGCCAGAAGTTTGAGGCTAACCTGGGTTACATAGTAAGTTCGAGGCCAGCCTGAACTACAAAACAAAACCCTGTCTCCAAAAAACATTAAAATTAAAAAGTAAATCTGTTGGTTCCTCGTCAGAGCAAGTAATATAGTTAGAACAGATAGAATTTAAGCTGGTCCTTGGAGTTGAAGTGGAGGGTCACAAAGAAAAATGGTGAAAGCAGTGGACACAGCTTGGGCAAAGCCATCCAAGTGTGAAGGGAGCATGGCTGTCTCTCTTCTGCCAGCTCATTCCCCAGTCTTGACTCTGTTCCCTTTGATGCCTTCAGCCCCACCCACGCCACTCCAGAACAGTTCCACTTGTGGCTGGCTGGTGGGTGGGGGCCCCAATCCTCAAGTGGAGAGCAATAAATTAGTAGTAACAGTAAACAAGTCGCCCAGCCTGGGATGCCGCTGGCTGCTTGTAAGTAACTGTTATAAACATCAAATGTCTGAGACTGTCAAAAATGCAAGTGAGCTCTCTGAGTGCCTCTCATATGTACAATTAAAACAATAAAACATGGCAGAAATGTGGCTAGAGCAGGCTATAAATCAACTTCTCTTCTCAGCTTAGAATGGCAGCTGAATAAAGATGAGCCCTGCAGAAGCTGGGTTGGCATATGACCCTTCTGGGGGTAGAGGACCTGCTTTGCCAGGCTGAACCTGCTAGGGCCAAACTCATCTCTCTGAGAGTGCGTTTCCCCCCCCAGCTCCAGGGGCTGCGGCTCCTGGCCTGTCCCAGCTGACCTCCCCATCTCTTGTCTTCAGATGGGGCACAGGACAGTGCAAGCTGGCTCATCACAAACCAGTGGACAAGTGCCCTGGAGTTCAGGAGATGGCTAGGAGTCCCCACTGGCGGTAATGGAATGCTCTGCACTAATGTTTCTCCCTCTCCCAGGAATGGTCTCATCTGACTAGTTCATCTACTCAGGATAAGTTAAGCACCATGTGCCCAGCCACACCCAGGCCCACAAAGAGAATGTACGTTGCTGGAGAGCACAGACTGAGATGAGACCGCTGAGGCTCCCAAGGGAATGGGGTTCTCCTGGAGAGCTTGTTAAATGCAGATTCCTGGGCCCCACCCCCAGAAAGTCGGTGGGTCTAAAGTGGACCTGAGATTTTGCATTTCTACCAGGCTCCCACTCTGAGTAGCACAGTCTAGACTACAGGTGTCAATTTCAGTCTTGTGTTTAAACTGCTTAAAAAACTCATCTGAGCCTTCATTTCCCTAAAAGAGATCTTATTTTGCCACTTTAAACTTTACTTCTAGATTCCTCAAAAAATTACGATTAAGCCAGGCGTGGTGGCACATGCCTGTAATCCCTGTACTCAGGAGGCTGAGGCAGGAGGATTGTTGTGAGTTCAAGACCAGCCTGGGCTACAAAGTGAACTCAAGGCCAGTCTGAACTTCATAGCAAGTTCAGCAAGACCCTGTCTCAAAAAGACCAAAAAAAAAAGGATTAGAGGTCCTATATAACCCAGCAATTCCCCTTCTAGGTATTTTCCCAGAAGAATTAAAAACATCATACCACAGCAATATATGTGCACCCATGTTTATAGCAGCACAATTTATCATAGCAAAATCCTGGAAATAACGTAAATGCACATCAGCTGAAGAGTAGATAAAAAAGATGTGGTATTTTTATACAGTGGAGTATTACTCAGCTATAAAGAAAGATAAACTCAAGGCTATAGGTAAATGGATGCAACTAGAGACCATACTCATAAGTGAAATAAATCAGACACACATGTGTAAACACTGTATTATCTCCCTAGTGTAAGAACCTGAAAGCATAAATAAAATCTGAAAGATACAATAGATATTGTGAAAGGGCAAGAAACTGCTCAATAGGAAAGAACAACTGGGATGAGAAAAAGGAGAAGGAAGGAAGGAAGGAAGGAAGGAAGGAAGGAAGGAAGGAAGGAAGGAAGGAAGGAAGGAGAGAGAAAGAAGAAAGAAAAAAATATATGTATACAAGATAGCTAAGATAATTGTACTCTAATTTGAAAGGAACAGTTAATGTTTAATTGAGCAATCTTGCATACCTATATCTGGTAAACTGAGCAACTACGTTATTTTTTTTTCCTTTTTTTGAGCAACTACTTTAAAGATAACAATAAGTAATACAATAACCATTGTTGATTTTCCTATCATCTTATTTTGAAATTCTGTATCATTTTTATAGTTCCTGTGTTGTTTTGTTTTTGTCTTTGTTTTTGTTATTTTGTTTTTGGTTTTTTCTCTTTCAAGTTTAAAAAAATAAATAAAGTTTAAAAAAATAATAAACTTATTCCTAGAAAAGCTATGTGCTTAAGCCATGGTAATGTGGGTGTGCACAGCACTTAATAGCTGTAACACCTGGAGCAATTTCACGCACTTCTCAGAGATTCTGTCTCCTATTTGTAATATAAAAGATGCTAAGAGAGCAAGAGGTACTACATTTATCACTTACCTGAAACCTAGAACATAAACCAGGCATCATGGTGCACACCTGCGATCCCAGCACTCTGGAGGCTGAGGCAGGAGAATTGCCATATGTTCAAGGCCAGCCTGGGCCACATAATGAGTTCAAGGTCAGCCTGAACTACATAGTGAGACTCTGTCTCAAAAAAAAACCCATAACATAGAAGGAATCATAGAAGAATGAATGGGGTGTCGTCCATTTTTGCTGCATCGTCATTGTCATACTATCATGGAACTTCATTCAGCATCTTTGACCCAGCCTTCCAAATGCTTTTTCCTAGTAGCAAACTGTCATCCTTAAAGTGGATAATAGGATCTGAGGAATAGTTTGACTCTTACCTAACTCTGTGACCTGGGGCAGTTCTGTGTTTCACAGCTGGTTTTCCCATCTGTAGAGAATAGCACTTCCTCCACCATAGGCTTGTTGTCAGAATCAGCTGAAGTACTTAGGAAAGTACATGAGAAGATAAACAAGGTGTCATGTAAATGTAAGGTACTTGCAAGAATGGCACTTAATAATAAAGACTGAAAATGTGACTGAAACAGTATTTGACAAGGGTGCAGCAGGAGGTACAGATAACAAGAATTATCATAGCTCAGAGAAAAGACTCACTGACTGAAACAATCAAGGAAAGAAAATAGTACCTGAGCCTCACACCTAAGGAAGACTGAGGGGGCTGCGTGGAGGCTAGCAGTTGGGTGCAGGTAGGCATGAGTAAAGAGGAATGCTATGCCCGTAACCGGCAAGGGTGAAAGCAGAAAAGTTGGGTTCTGGGCTCCTAAGGGAACGTGTTAGGGTGCAGTGTCCACACAGATGCAGTCTATAGAGAGTGACGAGCTATACAAATGCAGCATGGATACACTGGGGCCAAATCCAGTATGCTTGGATTTGTCCTTCAGACAGAGATGAAAGACCTACAGGAGAGGGCATTGCAGGAACTGACTCTTTCCAGGTTGGAGAAGTAGGGGAGAAGACAAGGTCGCAAAACATGACAGCTGCAGCAATAGCTGGTAACACTCATGGCACTGTGTGTGCACAGCAACCCTCTGAAGTTGACGCTACAGGCAACTGAGGTAGAGTAGCTATGTCAGATGCCAGCAGAGCTGTCTCCTACTCTTGGATAGAACCCATTGACCATATCAGACTCCCTATGCTCTTACTGAGTCTGCTGAGAATCTCGGACCTGTTCAAAGGGTTGGGAATCTGCCAGGTCAAAAGCAGTTCAGGCAAGTGTAATGGTTGATACGTTGTGTCAACAGGCAAGTGTAATGGTTGATATGTTGTGTCAACTTGAGAGGTTTAGAAGCTTAACAAGTAACTCAGACATCCTGGGGTGTAAAGGAGGTGCCCTTACCCTCTAGGATGATGTTCATTGTGTCAACTGGAGAAGTTTAGAAGTTTAAGTGACTCAGCAGAGGGCCAGGATCCTCACTTTGTAAACATCCTGAGCCTGTGCAAGAGAACGGCACCCAGGTGGTGGCAGTGCCACACCCTCCCTAGGGCAGGTAGCTTGCTTACAATGTAAGGGAGGAAAAGAAGCTTGTTGTCCCCTTTTGCTCTTGTTGCTTTTGCTATCTTCTCCCACCGTGAACCCCTGTGCCATACCACCCTGCCTTGGAACCAGCTCATTACAGACTGAAACCTCCACAAAATGTGAGCTAAATAAACCTTTCCTCCTTTAACTTGGGTATCAGGTATTTTGTCCCAGCAACGAGAAAAAAGTAACCAAGACAGCAAGTTATTCTTAATATTGTACTTGCCTCTTCTTCATCCCATCCAGGCCCTTAGAGTCTCATCATACCTTCAGGGTCGGTGATTCTACGTATCACTGCTCAGTAGTACTAGCCACTGTAGAATCACCAGGGCGGACAGTGCGCTGTCATTCCATCAGGGATTTTGGCCAACTTCAAAATTAAATCTCTCAGCTAGGGAGGTGGTTTCCATTTGTTTTTAGGTCTCCAAATATGCTTGTGTGCCATGTGCATGTGCGTATATATGTGTATTCTAAAAGAGGAGGATAGACTAGTTGACATGTTTTATTAAAAAGAATAAATTTGATGCATTTATAAAAATAAGAGAAAGTGTGATGGGGTGGCAAAGAACTAGTCTTGTGATTTTTAACTGATTTACATATTTTGTGTATAAATATTTTTTCATCAAAAGTTCCAAATCAGGGATGGGTCCCACACACCACACAAAATATATTAGAGACATTTATATGGATAGCAGGAAGGGAGACAGAGGGCTGAAATTTTCCAGGCACCCAGTGATTGATGGGGGCTGAGGCTCCCCCTGACGCTTTATTGAGTTTCCGATGATTATCTCTCACTGAGACATTTTTTACAGATGACGGTCGAGCTGTCACAATGGACCATGGGGGAAAAAAACCCAACAATAATAACACTTTAATCTTTTTACTGCACTGCTCCCTAGTATCTCAGATTCATCTTCCCTGACGCACGCAGTTCATTATTCTGCCCCTCCCTGGATGGGAAATAAAGGAAAATAAATATATATGTAGACATATTTACCCACATACATACACACACACACATAGAGTATATAAAAGAGACCACCTCACAAGCAGAGAGGGGTAGAATTTATTGTTCTTTTTCCAAGTGTTGAGGTTTATTAGTAGAGATGCTGGGTTGGCTTAGAATTGGCTATTAATTACAGCATTTTGTATTTGTTTTTTATTGCAAGTTTTTAACATCTTGAAGGAAAGGCAGAGGAGAGGCAGGCAGGTGCAGAGATGGGGAGCACTAAGGGACCAAGTTGGACCAACCAGGTAGCACAGCTGCTAAGAGGCAGGCGTAGCTCTTTCCTCCTGCTGCTACCCTGTCCCAGAAGATCCCTGAAGCTAAAAGAATACAGCTTTGGTTAGGATGAGGGGCAGATGTGAGGAAAAGAATGAGCTCAGGGTAAATGACAAATCAAAGAGGTCCAGATACCTCTGAGCATGTTACTGCATGCGAGTTAGGAGAGGTGGGAAGTAGAAGGTGTTCAAGCAGGTTGGATAGATCTGTAGATAACAGAGTAGCAGGATTAAGAGTTTGTCCCACATTTTAATCTTAATGATGAGAAGGTAAGGTATAGGCTGTGGAAAGCCCTACCTGGCTCTGTAGTCAAAAGGAAGGGGTCCTGGACCAAAGCGGATGCCACACTGACTGGCGATTGCTATACACAAGCGCACCAGAGCCTGTCTTCTCCCAGTTCCTTGACAGCCTTCCCGGTTTCCCTTTCCTTTTCAGGAGAGTAAGAGAAGATGGGTCCTTTCATGTGTCTGCAGTGTCTGCTGACTCAGTCTTCCTTTTAAGCATCAAACCTCTTCTGAGTTGCTATTGTGTGCCAGCTCCCATGCTGTACTAGGATGAGCAGGGTCATCTTTATAAGGAGAAAGCTTCTAGTCCATGAGCAAAGAGCATGGTACCTGTGAGAACCATTTTGAAACAGGGGCTGGTTCTTCAGCCACAGGCCAGCCTAGGTGACCATGAGTGCCTTTGCTGAAAGGATCCAAGGATCTAGAGATACAGTGTCTGTCCTTCAAGAACTTATTTTCTGCTTGGAGAGATAAGCTTAACACTCATTCACTAAATACATATTTGTCAAGCACTGCTGTATTCAAGATTATATATGCATAAGACAATTTGAGAATATACAAGACTATGTTAAGAGAAAATATTGGTAAATTTGAAGTAAACTAGGCATTCTAGAACACAAAGAAGGAAAGGGAATCATGAAATAAAACTACTTGAGTCATAAACTGTGGGTAAAATGTAAATAAATAAAAGAAAGACATAATGTAGGCATGTAATCAAATAGAAAAAAAAGATTACAAGTCCTTGGAGTTGAATAGACCAACTGAGTTACTGACTACTAGTATGACTTTATGTTATGTAACCTCTCTAAATCTCAGTTTCTTCACTTACTAAGTAGGAATAATAATATGGTGGCCTAGTGTGGCTGTTGTGAAGAAAATAATTGTAAAGTTCATCTGGCACATAGTACATGTTCAGTAAATGGAAACCACTGGAATTATATTTTTAGTTCTCTGACTATCAGAGAAAGATTCTTAGTCGTGGAATTTTAGCCTTTAGGTGACCCTCCACAGAGTATGAAGTGGGCTCCCTGCCTTCCTACAGGGTTGGTGCTAGAGATGGTCCTAGCCAGAATTAGGATGATGTCAAGAAGAGAAGAAGAGTAATAATAAATATATTACCATTGTTGAGTCCTTAACTACATGCCAGGCGATACCTTAGCACCTTACAGACATTTTTAAGCGTAACAACTTTATTGAGATTTGATTCATGTGTTATACAGTTCACCACGTGAAGTATCTCATTTGCTAGTTTATGGCATGTTCACAAAAGTTGTTCAACCATCACAGTCAGTTCTAGAAATTCTCATCATTTCATAAAGAAATCCTGTATACATTATGATTCTCCATTTCCCCTTGACTACACTCAGTCCCTAGCAACCAGTATTTTCTGTCATTATAGAGTCACCTAATGTGGACAGCCCATATAGATGGGCTCATATAATATATGGTTATTTGTAACTGACTTCTTTCATTTAGCATAAAGGTTCATCCATGTTGAAGCATATATTAGTACTTCATTCCTTTTTATGGCTAAATAATATTCTGTTGTATGGATATACCAGATTTTGTCTACCCTTTCATTAGCTTAGACACAGTTGATGTTATGAATAATGCTGCTATGAATATTTGTGTACAAGTTATTATGTAGACACAATGTTTTTGTTTCTTAAATATTACTAGGGATAGAATTTCTAGGTCATATAAATAAATTTCTAACCTTTTGAGGACATGCCTGACTGTTTTCCAAAGCATCTACACCATTTAGCATAGCTATATAGAGAGCTACATAGAGAGTTCCTGTTTCTGTACATTTTCTCCAACACTTACTATTATCTTCTTGATTATATCCAGCCCAGTAGATAATGAGGTGGTATCTCATTGTGGTTTTCATTTGCATTTCCCTCAGGACCAGCGATGTTGAGTATCTTTTCATGTCCTTTTTGGCCATTTGTGTCTTATTTAGAGAAATGTCTCTTCTGGTCCTTTGGGCATTGTTGGATTAGTTTTGCTATGGAATCTTGTGAGGTAGGAGATGGTACCTGAACTATGCAAATAAAGACACAGAATCTCAGTAATGTTAAGTATTCTGGCCAAAGCCACAGTGAATTTTACTTCCCAGTCCAACTCTAACCCCCATGCCCTTTCTAATACACAGTGCTGCCCAGTGAGGATTCATGGTAGCATCATCAGGGTCGTCTATAAGGGCCCTGAGAAGCAGGAAGGGAGCAGAGAAGGAAATAGAAAATCAGTTGTAGAAATTCGTAAGGGCCAGCTAGAAGAGGCCTATGAAAACCGACAGAAGAATGTGGATATATCTGGAGTTTCAGGATGGAAGAAGACACATTAATTTTAAAATTGTCATTTCCTAGGTACAGACTTATCTCTGTGACTCTTACTATATGGCGTCATCTCAGATTTTCACAGCAACCCAGTTAATGTGCACTAATGTTCCTGTTTTACCAGTGAGAGGTTTGTGGCCCAGAAAGATGACATGATTTTCCAATGTAGGAAATTAGAATTAGAACCCAGGTCTCTCAGGCTCATAGTGATAGATTCTTTCAGAGATGCTCTATGGAAGATTATTTTTATGTTATCTGTAGATTTACAATTTTTTTTCTTTTAATGGTACTGAGGAACAGAGCTAGGACATAGCACATGTTAGGCAAGCACTGTGTCACTGAGAGCTACATCCTCAGCCCAGCACTGAGGGTAGGCTTCACACTCTGTCCTCGTAGCCCAGGTGATGGGATGTGCTTCGTGTGATGGGTGAATAAGGACTAGAGTAGAAAACAGGGCACAAAAGGACTTAATTCCATCTGGGAGTTGGGGGGAAAACATAGTATGAATGAGGTATTGGGTAAGGGTCTTAACCCAAGATGAAGACTCTGCTCTAACTTTCTAAACATAGGGTTTGGGGTGAGCATTCTGGTACCCAGGCATCTTTGGCCTCCCTGGAGAAGGACGACCCAGAATAGGTTCAGCCAACCTTGTGTTTTTCTGTTCCTCAGAGCGGGGAGGACCCTCAGACCATCTAGGCCAGCTGCGGCAAGCCTATGGCACATGTGCTCCAGCAGGCCGTTTGTAGCATTAAAAGCTCTAAAAGGTTACCATCACTGATCCAGGCCAGTGCTTCTCAGATTGTTCTGAGGAGCTCTGCAGTAGGCTTAGGCTTATTCAACATATCTCTATAGGCCTTGCCTTAGGACTCTGAATGGCTAGAATGGGGGCCAGAGAACTGATGTATTTTGACCAGCTACCCAGATGATTCTGTCCCCACTAACATTTGAGAACCAAGGATGCAGAAAAACTTTTCTAGTTTAAGAACAGGGAGTTTAGGGCACAAAGGGATGAGCCATGTATCAAGTTAATGAAAAATCCAGTCTTGAACTCAGTTCTCTGAGTTGGCAGTCTACTATTCTTGCTGATCCCGTGCTGCTTGGTTTAGTTAGTTTAGTTTAGTTATTTTGGTTTTTTGAGACAGGGACTCACTATGTAGTTGAGGCAGGCCTTGAACTCACTTTGTAACTCAGGCTGGCCTTGAACTCTTGGTAGTCCTCCTCCCTCAGCCTCCCAAGTGCCGGGATTACAGGTACATGCCACCACACCTGGCTGCGTAGTTTATTTTAAAAAGCTGTTGCATACCCATTAGCTTTTATTATCCTAAATCAAAACTCCTGTTGGAATTAGGGGTTAGAAGGGTATAGGACCCCTTGAAGAGACAAGAATGGCTGGCTAGGCAGAGAAGCAGGAGCCTGAGCCCACCTTCCCCTGTGCTGGAGACAGGTTGGTAGATGTCTTTGTTGGGAGGGTGACGGTTCATTGGCTGAGGACCAGCTGCAAGCATGGAGCCTCAGAAGACCACCTTGGTGGCCAGCTGCCGGGCAAGCTTGGATGAATCCCTTCAACTTCTGTGGGTTTGCTTGCTTTAACTCAGTGAGGATGGGGTGAGTAGGGGATGCATTTGAGACCATGCTGCTTTTCTTTCCTTACTACATTTCACTTTGGGCCCCATTCTGGCTTCAGAAGAGTGTGAGGCAATCTTCTGGGGCAGGACTCATCCCAGTGGGTGATATGGGGAAAGCACTTAATGCTAAGAGCATGAAATAGGCCCTGCTGAGGTGGGCTAGGGCCCAGCTCTACCACTGAGTGTGTCATCCTTCTGAACTTAAGTGTCCTCCTCTATAAAATAGCGTAAATTTACACCCCACTGGGTTATTCTGAAACAGAAAAGGAAGTGACAGTGCTTTACAGGTTGTAATAGACTACTCAGTTCCAAAGATTGCTCTGTAGAATACCAATTCTGCAGGTTTACACGTGGTTTTGTGAAACAAAGAGACCGTCAGACAAGAAACTGCTGAGAGCCGGGGATATAGTTCAGTGGCACAAGCACCTGCCTGGCAAGTGTAAAGTCCTGAGTTTGATTACCCGTACCACCAAAAAAAAAAAAAAAAGAAGAAAGAAACTGCTGAGAGACACAAAATGAAACAGATGGTTCTTACTTGAGTCCTACATTCTCCTGTTCCCTGTGTCTTTCTGAGAAGAAAAGTATACTCAGGGTTCCCCGGTGAAACTTTTCCCTGCACTGAGAATACACTGTTGAAAGCCCAAAGTTAGACAGAAAGGGAGTGTTTGTTTCCATCATTGTACTTGATATCTGCTCAGTTGCCTGACTTTTTACCTACTAGTTTACTTCTTTTTTTTTTTTTTTTTTTTTTTAGTTTACTTCTTAAAGTCAGGAATTACGTGTGTTTTTTTATTGTATCTCCAGAAGCTTTGGTGCTCATTAAACATTGTTTGTTAAATGAATAAGGTGTTTTCATTGTAAAGTGGGTTACACACTTCTTGCTTTCTTGAACCACCTATCACCTTTCCATCGTTATATCCAGCAGCTGCGGTGCTATGTGGCAGTTCAGTGATGCCCTGAGGGCCTTTTCAGGTGCAGTGCTCTGCCGACCTTATATCTGCTTTTCATTGCCCTTTTGTATTCCCTCCCTCCCAGGCCAGGGCTTGATTGTAATCATTCTGCTTGATCCTTAAGCATCTTCCCCCACCTTCTTATTTCCTTCTCTTTGTCTGGAAGTGCTCTAGAAACGAGATCACCAGGTATGATTTGCTAAAATTATTTCTGACTAAGAGTTAGTAATCTCAGATTGAGGGCCTAAAGCTCTCTTAGAGAAAAGTGTGAATCCGTTGCACATGGGACTTGTATCTTAGCTGCTCAGAGCTTTTTTCCTTCCTGTTCTTCTTGCCCCAAAAAAGGGCCATATAGCTCCCCAGGGTGGGGCTGAGCAGTTAGCATCTGGGATCCCCTGTATGGGGTAGAAGAGCTAATCCACCACTGACTCTATAGACCATAGAGTGTGGCCCGGTCTCCAGCTGCAGGCTCCCCCAGCCTCGTTCTGGCCAGACATTGAAAGTGCTGCTACACAAGCTAGCATGTCCAATAGGGTGCTGGCTGCAAACCTCAAGCTATTTTCTGATAAGGGGCTCTACAGAGAGTGTGCCTTCACCTTCACCTGAGCAAGAAAAGGAATGAGCCTAGGCTGGCACCAGAACATCTCGGCTCTGCTTCTTCCCTGAGCTCTGATCCCCCCATTTGCAAAATGATGAAAGAAAAAAGAAAGACTCAGATAAGACCTAGGTTCTGAACCCAGGGCCTCATGTACACTAGGCAAGTACCCTCCCACTGAGCCATATTCCCCGTCCTCCTCTGGCTTTCCATGTCATCCCATTATACTTTTTCTTTCGGTACCAGGAATTGAACTCAGGACCTCGCACTTGCCAGGCAAGCACTGTGCCACTGAGCTATATACTTCTTGCATAGCATTAATGTCAAACAATACTTTCAACATTTTTATTGTCTGTCTCCCTTGTCCAATTACGTCACAGACCATAGCTGATCCATTTCATGTCCCAAAGATTTATCATGACACGTATTTGTGGAACTAACCAGCCTCCGATTTGCCTCTTCTTGCCGAGCACAGGTAGCCAGGCATATAGCATAGGTGTGATTTAATGTTTAGTAAATAGGTGGGTTAGTGAGTGAATTGAAATGCAAAAGAGAGTAGATAGAATGGGTGGCTTATGCATGTGCTGCTAATTTAAGGGTTTATGTTGCTGTCTCCCCCTAGTCCTGGTCACCCGAGAGGATGATTTCAATAACCGACTAAACAACCGTGCCAGCTTCAAAGGCTGCACAGCCCTGCACTACGCTGTTCTTGCTGATGACTATCGCACTGTCAAGGAGCTGCTTGATGGAGGTGAGAGCTGAGTGGAGGGTGGGGTGGGCCAGGGTTGGCAGGAGAGAGAGTACTTGGCAGGCTGTCCAACCTGGACCTGGCACCCTGTTGGTCTCCCTGAGCTAGACATGCTTTGAGAGTGCATATAATTCTTGAGACTGACAATGTGCACATGAGATTTGCTTTCCAGTGTGTGGTGCTTTACAGATGGCACCTGCAGGTATATATGATGCTCCTTGCCAGCCAGCCTGTCTACAAAAGCTGTAAGAGTTTTCTTGATTGTTGCTGTCCTCAAAAGTATTCTCTCTTCCCCCCATGATTGCTAGAGCTCGACCAGGGGAAAGTCTCCTCAAATCTTTACTAATGCAGGTCACAGAGATGTCTTCCTTGACCCTACCTCAGTTTGTGTCAGTTAGGTCCTTCCGTTACTCTTGAGTTGGGACACCCTGGACTTTCCTATCATTGCCCCCATCACAATCTGAGATTATTTGTATTTGCATTTGTCCTTGTCCCTAACACAGGCCTCCACTCCCTCAAAACCAGAACCATGGCTGACTTAAGTGTCCCTTAGTGCTTATACTTAGTAATAAGTACTCAATAAGTACTTGCTAAATGATGGATACTATCCCTTTCAAGACTGTCACTTTAATTAGAGGGACATTAAATGCCACTCTAGACTCCCTATCCCAGTCTGGTACAGTTCCCGGCCAGACAACCCCACTTTCCTTCCTGCTTCCCCGTATCCCAGCCCAGCCTATGGGAAAGCCAGGGAAGCAACTTGCTAGCAAGTGTGGGGAACAGGCCATGAGTACCTGGCACAGACTACCTGTTCACACCCTCCCTGCCTTCCTGCCGCTTCTTGAGAGCAGGGTATACTAAGGACTGGACCCCAGGATCCTCCTTGTTGGGCATCATTCTCCATAGGACCTGAAAGCTGGAAGCATCTGCGCTACTCTGATGATTGCCTTCTCCTCCCAGCAGAAACCCCTCCAACAGCTGGCTGGCTGCCTGGCTGGCTGGCATTCCCTTGGGCTCTGTCAGAGACTGAGGGACCGTGCTTCTTCCCTAGGCATCCATTCTATTTTACATCTGCTTTGACTGGTGCAAATGTCTCTGTAATATACTGCGGTCATCTCTATAACTTCTGCGTTTTTTCAAAAGCCAGTCTTCACAGAAAGTTCTTTTTGTCCCAAAGCTTTTATCTGTCAGGCCAACATCTTCAGATCATCTTCTAGCCCATTTGATATCCTTGGGGCAGAGGGACTTCCCAGGAACCTCTCTAATCCTGCCACCTCCTTTCAGACACAGCCACACTGGCTTTAGACCCATGCCTGTCGCATACCCCCAGCCTCCGTGGGATGTACTTCAGAAGTATCTTGGTCCGGGGATGCAACTATGAAGGGAAGGACTACCCCTCCCTGTGATGACAGTGTCTGAGCAGGTACTCACTGCTCTCAGAAACAAAGGCTTAGAAAATGTCCCCAAGTGGGATGCTTCTTACTCTGTGCTGTGGAAAGCTCACCAGTGAGATATTTTAGCAAAGAACAGGAGTGGGAACCATGGGGTTTCTCTGTCCGCGCCTTAAAATCAGTCTCTACTCCCAGCCATTGTCTCATGATGTACATCCCCACCTCCCCCACCCCCTAAACAGAGTTCACTTTACAGGGAGACCCTCCAGCTCGCCAGATGAACACCTTTGAAATGAAGAGAGGAGGGCCTTTCATGAAGCACTCTCCACCCTCACCCCCAGGCCAGGGCTAGCCCTTTGAGCCACTTCAGGCCATGGTTCTTGCCTGGTGACTTGGAACAGCTGCCCTGAGCCCCCACCTTTCCATTGCTTCCACCTGCCTTTTTAGCCAGCATCCATTTTGCCCCGTGCCCTAGCCTCCCAGCCTCAAGGGCTAATACCATTAACTCGCTTATTTCTCCCTCCCAAACCTGAACAAGTTGCCATCACTCAGGGCCTGCAGGCCTACAAACTTCTGAGCTCCTGCCCCTCCTTGAACTCTCTTGGTCGCCTGTGTGTATGACTAGCCAACCAAGAGGCAGGATCCTGCTCTCTTGCCCTAGGGGCTGTTGCCACAGTCTTTTGACCTCAGCTGACCTTCTCCAAAAGTTTGTCATACTGCCCCTCAGCTTTCTTAGCCTGCACTTGCCACCAGCTTTGCTGTGGCAGCATAAAGGTTCTCTTTGTGTATCCAAGGCAAGTGTAGAGATAGAGGCCAGCCTGTGCTTTTTGAGTCCATACAGAACCCTTCTGGAAATGGCTTAATCCATAAGGATTTAGGTTTCTTGGATGTTCATGGATTAGAGCTGGAGGAGTTAACTGCTCTTGTTCTTTGACCTAAAGTCCCCATTTGAGCTGGGAAGCTCAGAGAGTAGTTATCAGGCTGATAGTGAGGACGCCCCTCCAGCCTAGTAGGCAGCATCATGAAGAACTAGCAAAGACTCCTCAGGCTTCACCATCAGGCCAACCTGGATCTGAATTCTAGCACTACAATCCCGTATTAACTGGACCTGTTACCTTAACTTTGTAAACCTCAGTCTCCTTATATGTAAATTGTCACCTATTTCATAGGGACAATGTAAGATTAATAATAACACCCATAAAACCCCTGGCAGGCACATGGTAGACACCCCCCCATAAGTAGGTATCATTATGACTTAAATACAGAAATTAGACTGTCATTCTGGCAGCTGTACTCCCATTCCTCTTAATTCTGCCTCTGCCTGCAGTGTTCCCACCCTGCCTAGAGTACTGCTGCGTCCCCTTGCTTCTCATCTAAATCCTTAAGACCACTGGTGGCAAGCCTATAGCACGTGTCACAGCGGGCTCATTGTATCATCAAAAGCTCTGAGAGGTTCACCATCACTGTGTTGGACTCTTGCTAAGGCCTCCCTCTCTTGGGAAGCCTGATCTACCCTCATGTTTCTTCCTCTGAATTTGTATTGTTGGACCAAGGCTCAGCACAGACTGCTCAAGGGTGCTTCTTCATCTTCAGGTAGCCCCATAACATGATGCAAAGGGCACATGCTTTGGTGTTAGACAGGCCTGGCTGTAAATCACACCCCTGTTATGTAATCACACCTCTGCCATCTCTGAAATGGTGGACCTTCAGATATCCTACCATAAGACCGATCAGGCAAACTGCCCCTGACCCTGAGAGAGACTCTCAGACCATTAGCAGAGACAGGGGAGAAACAGTGCATGATGGTGGAGTAGATACTCTGGGAATTGACAGAGGGGCCTCTGGGGACACAGAGAAGTAATACTGTCTTCTGCCTGGTGAGCAGAGAGTTGGAATCGGTTATAAAGTTTCCCAAAGGAAGAAGTGCTTGGGTCTTATCAGGAAGGATAATGGGAATTTTTCAGATAGAGTGCTTTGGAAGAGTTTTAAATTAACTGGTGCCAATCTTCTGCCACCCTCCACAGAAAAACAAGTATATTGGCTAGTGCTTTTTCATCTGTGAAGGTGCTTCATCCACACCTGACTGCTACAAGAGAGAGAGGGAGAGCAGGATGACTGGAAAGAGGAGTTCTCAGGAAAGGTGGCTGGAGCCTTCTACCTTGAGTCCCTGGCGCTGGCTTATCCCAGCATTGGGCTCTTAAGGTGCGTCAGCAGCCATTTCCTCTTGGGAATGTGAGCCTACCGGGAGTTCTCTCATCCTAAAACATGTCACTAATTGTGGTTGCCTTTTTTGATCAGAGTTCCTTCAGAAAATTGAGCCCTAGTGCTCCAAGGAATCCACTGCACACAAGGAATTAACCTCTCTTCCAGGTATATAAAATTATACTAAGTATATGTCACTTGGGAGGATCAAGAAAAGCATTACTGGGGCTGGGGACATAGCTCAGTGGTGTAAGCGCCTGCCCAGCAAGCACAAGGTCCTGAGTTCAATCCCCAGTACCACAAAAACAAACAAACGAACAAGAAAAGCATTACTCACAATTTTCTAGATGTGGCTCAGCAGAGCCCACATAGAGAAAGCTACAAGAAAAGAGCATGAGCTTTGGCATCAGGACCTGAGTACCAGCTCTGCCACTTAGTAGCTGCATGACCCTGAACAAGAGACTGACCACGCTGAGTTTTTTTCTGATCTGGAAATGGGGTGATGCCACCTACCTTTTGAGGTTTTGTAAGGGTTAAGACATGTGTCCAAGCTGGTGTGGTGGTGCACGCTTGTAATCCCAGCACTTGGGAGGCTGAGGCAGAAGGATTGTTGAGAGTTTGAGACCAGCCTGGGCTACAAAGTGAGCTCAAGGCCAGCCTGAACTGCATAGCGAGACCCTGTCTCAAAAAGAAAAAAAAAAAGTCATGTGTACAAAGTAACACTGCTAATAACTTCAAAACACTCAGCACACATTTGTTGTTGTTGTTTTTTTCAATCCTAACCATCCCTTTTCAATGCTTTTAGAGTTTCTGTGGTCTTCCCCTCACCTAACTTTTTCCCACTGCTGTTGTGATCCCCCCATGACCCTGAAGTGCACTTACATGTTCTCATCTTGGTTGCCCTTTTGTTGTGTCCCTGATTTCTCAGGGGAGTGGAATTTTTTCTGCCAGCCAATCCCCAGCTCTCTAGTCCCGCCCCTTTGAGGTCTTGCTTCTTCCTAGGGCTTGGACTCCTCCCACTTACTAGACCGAGGCAAATTGAGGGAAAAGTCTGTGTCTTTTCTGTCTCCTTCTCCTTTGCTCCAGTACACCACACAATACTTAGGACATTTCTAGATATACTGTTAAATCTCCAAAGCCACTGTACGTCTTCTCTAGGGTGCTGTGACACTTTTGTCTCCTGGCCCCGCCCCTCTTGCTGTCCGAATGTGTCTGGTCTTCTAGCGCTTCCCGTATCAGACACCTCTTCCTACTAGCTATCCTTCTTCTCCTAGTCCAGGGCCACTTCCTTTACACCCCTCAGTTCACCTCTCTCAGGAGCACTAAAGCTCTGTGAAACCTAATACCACAGCCTCCCTCAGCCTTTTTCCTGCCTGTTTTCATGGCTCTTCCTTGCCCCCTCTGCAAGGCAGCTGGCTAGCTTCAGTCACCATCAGCTGAGTCCTTAAATTCCCCACCAGCCCACCTGGGGCAAAGAACCTTTCCAGGAAACATCTTTCCTTAAACAGTCTGCTGGCTTATTATCAGCAGATAAAACATGGGTTCATTTCTTGTTCCACTTCACTGTCTGTCCATCTGTCTATACTGCCAGATGTTGAACAGTCGGCTTTCATGGCCTCAGGCTATCCTCCTTGAAACTGTAGTCTGATTCTCACTAGCAATGCAGAGCACTGGGCCAAGGACGGGAAATTCTAGCTCTGTCCCCAAGAAATTCTTCTCCTTGAGCAAATCATTTTACTCTATAAAACAGAGAAGTTAAGGCAGCTGATTCCCAGGACCCTTCCCGCCTAACATCCCCAGACAAAGCTTTCCTTCCCTATGACACACTTGCTGCGTGTCTCTCCCATCCTATACCCTGCCCTGGGCACCAGGGAAATAAACATGAGCCAGGTGTAGTCTTTGCCTTTAAAAAACTCATAGTTTAGTCAGAAAATCAGACATTTAACACAGAATTGCTCTCTGATGGGTTAATAGAAATGTATAGAAGGTTCTGTGGGATCACAAAGAAAGGACCTTTCAAATCTCTGCAGAGGGCAGGGACAACCTGATACTGTACAGGAGATGGTATTTACAGAGTCTTGAATGATGAGCACAAGTTTTCCTGGTAGATGAGAGAGAAAAGCAGAGGAGACACCATGTTCAAAGGCGTGGGGGCGTGAAGCAGAATACTCCATGCAGCACAGTGCAGGTGGTTCAGAAGAACTGGGTTTTAGGGTGGATAAAAGGGTCACAGGCAAGAGAGGAGAGCAGGACTTTACCCGATGGGAAACCAATACAAGTGAGTGAAGGAATGCGACAGGCTTTATGTTTAATATGAAGGATGTTTGGAAGTTCCCAAAATGTTTTTCAGTAGCTGAATGGACAGATAAATTTTGTAAAGTTCACACAGAATAACATACAGCAGTGGGAGTGAAAGAACATTTGGTCTATTCAGCATGGCTGATGTCACAGCTATACATTCTGATATCAACCCAGCCAGAAGAATATGTCTGCATTTAAAGTTCAAATAGGTCAAGCTACACAGTAACTGGAAGAGGGCACAGGGGCTTCTGGGCTTCTGAAATGTTAGCTAGTTGTGTGGTGTGTTCACATTGAGCTGTACCCTTAATACTTTGTGTACTTTTCTGTATGCATTATACTTCCTATTTTTTCTCCTTCCCTATTTTTACTTTTCCATGGTCCAGTGTTGTGAGAACACCCCTTGCCTCTTTCTTCTCCCACAGTCCTCCTGCCACAGCCTCCTAAGTGCTGGGATTACAGGCATGCACCACCATGCCTGGCCTGGTGGGTGATTAATAAATTGCTATTGACCAACCAGAGAACCTTGGGACACTCTTTTCCAGATGGATAGCAGAGAGTTGGACAAACAGGTCTGAGGCTCAAGAGTCAGGGACTTTGAGCATAAAAATTTGAGCATTGTCAGTCTCTTAGGGACAGCCAAAGCTGAGAGTCTGAGAGTTGTCCATGAAAGATTGTAAGCTACAGAGACTCAAAAGCAGAACCTGCATTTCAGAAGTGAGCATAAAAAAGAGGAGTCACTGGGTGTGGTGGCTTGCATTTATAATCCCAGCACTTGGGAGGCTGGAGCAGGAGGATCACTTCAGAGTTCAAGGTCAGCCTGGGCTACATAGTAAGTACATAGTGAGACCCTGTCTCAAAACTCCCAAAAATAAAAGAGGAGCCATCCAAGAGATTCCAGGAAACAGGAAGTCATAGCAGAGAGCACAGGAAAAGTTGCGTTAAGGCAGTGTTTCTCACACTGTGAAAGACTGGTCTCTTTGATAGTGGGGGCAGGGGAGGTAGCAGTTGAATGTGTGGTCTCTCATGGACCCATACTTTGTAAATTAAATTAGAAATGAATTACTAGAACAAGGATATTTTTATAGGGCATACAAACTTCAGGCCCAAATTTGTCATTAGATTCCACAGATCAAAAGTTACTCCGATAGGTTTCCAGATACTCTCAATTTCTGTATTTATCTCATCCAGGACAAATGGCAAAGTTCACAAACTGGCACTAGTTCACAGATCCCATGTTAAGCATCATTACTCTAAGGATATTCCAGACAGAGAGGAGACAAATGAGCAGAGTATAGCCTCTGCCCTGCAATAGCTTGAAGCTCAGAGGTGCAGCTAGTCCAGGGACACACAGCCATACTGTGTGACAGAGAGGTCAGAGGCTGTCGGCATCAGGGATTGACATCTGCCCAAGTTCTGCCACTATCTCACCCCATGTAGATCGTAGCCCCTCCCGAGTATCACCTTTTCATCTGTAAAATGAAGAGATCATGTGAGACACCTCAATGCCAGAGGTTTCTTCTTTGTATGTAGGTGCTAAACCCCAAGTATATCAGGGAAGATTTGCGCACGGACACAAAACTGCTTCTGGAGAGGATGAATATAGTCTAAAATTAGAATATGGTTATAGTTAGGGCATATATACATAAAAGCCATTAAATTTGTATCCTGTAGTGGGCAAACTTTATGGTATCTTAGTAAAACTGTTGAAAAGTAAAAAAATCCTCCATTCCTCTCCAAACCAACAAATACTGGCTTGAATGAGTGACTGCGAGAGTAAGCCAGAAAGCCAGAAGGGCCTGACAGACCCTGCAGTGGGTGTGGCAGAGAAGACGAGCTCCTCTGTTGTGTGTGTAAGTGTCCTCTTAACGCTTACTATTAAAAAGTTATCTGTAAACTCTCTTCAGCCCTTACTAGTCTTTAAACTGATTTCCCTGTTCTTATTTTAACACATACTTACTGTATTCCCCCATTCTTGTAAGCTTAAAGTCTGTCAGAATAGAGACTTTAGGCAAATAATGACAAGTTATCAACTAATTTAGCTAATAGCATAAATACTATTGTGGAAGAATAGAGGGTACTCTGAGAGCACAACTAGGACATAATAAGGGACCGCTTCCTTGAGCAAATAGCATTTATATTGAGTTCTGAAAGGTCAATGCTAGCCTGTCATTCAGCTTGTGACAGTTCAGTGCAGGGCGTGGCCATCAACCATCAGAAGGATCCAGCTGTTGGTCCATTTTGAGGAGTGGAGATGTTCTGTGGTGTTACCATGGCAGTTCATGTGGTAGATCAATCCTAAAGTAGGCCCTTGGTGGCCCTGTGCCCCGACTCTCAGCCGTTTCCCCAGTGTAGTGTGAGGAATTTCTGTCCTTGCTCACACCCAGGGAAAGTCATCTCTGTACCCCAGCTCATCTGGTCACAGACAAATCACTGCACGGTTGAGCTGGAGATGAGAGCCTGGTCACCAGAACCCGTACTCTCCAGAGCCACCTGCCATCCAGGCCCCCGCATTTCATCAAGGCTTTAATCAGCTCCAAGCAGTCCTCAGATGGAGCCTGGTTGGTATCCGGTATGAGCTCATCACCGCCAGCGGTGGCAGCTGGAAGCCAAGGCTCCCCTGGGTGAAGAAGAGGTCAGCATCAGCTGGTCAGATCTGTTCTCCATCCTGGGTTCTCGTTCACGTGCTCCGCTCCTGGAAAGTGCAGGGCCATCTTCCCTTTGCCAGCCTGCTCATGCCCCCTCCAGTACACATGCTTTCGGGCATAAGGAACAGGGAAAGCACAAAACTGTGCCTTAGGAAAGGGACATGTCAAACCAAGAGTCAGGGCCTCCAGAATACCAGCAAAAAGCCCCATCCCAAAGTCAGATTGGGATGTGGGCCAGAGCCAAAATTCTCTTCCCAAACGGAGTTTGCTTCTAGCATTCATGTGCTGTCTTGTGTGTAGAAGCCTGCCAGTGTTCTGGAAGAACACAGGGTGTTCTCTGTAGGTCTAGACTGCAGAGTCCTTCCTTAATGGCATTTTGGAGAGTAATTCTTTAAATAGCAGAAGAGGGGAGCTTGCCACATAGACCCTCCAGGGGCCCCCTTTGAAGTGATGGAACCCTGTGTGGTAGGAAATGCTGATGGAGCAGAGGGAATCTGGCACATCAGTTTGGTACTGACTGCCTTGCCATGAAACCTTGAGTAAGTGTTTTCCTGTCATTGAGCCTCTCTTAGTTTCCCCATTTGGCAAATAAGATAGACTAGAATCTCAAAACCCCCTTCCATTTTAATGATATGTGATTCTGAATGAATATTGCCTTCTGGTTTATCTAATTACAAATTAAGTATTCATATTTATTTAGCAGCTGCTCTTTTTCTGCAGCTGGCCACCATCATCCCTATTGTAGGTTCCTCCGATATTTGCTTTTAAGGTATTCTGTGTAATTTTTTTGTCAGCCTTCCCAGAACATATAGTTCTGTAGTTATTTCTTTACTATATCTCTCCTTCACTGAGCAGTGAGTTCATAGAAGGTTAGGTATAGCTCTGCAGTGCCTGTGTTCCCAGCATCTTACACTGTCCCAAGCATATGACAAATGCTTAGCAAAAATTTACTGAATAATTTAATTTATAAATGGGCACCAAGCATTACAGAGAATAAAAGAGAAAAAAGATACAGTCCCTCCCTTTAGGCTACACCCTGTTGGGTGGTAGTTTGGTAAAAGTGCCTGTTTTTAAGGGTTAGGATAAATGCCAAGAAGGAAGAGAGAAACCGTGTTGGCCTTGTAGAATGTCTCACAGGATAGGATGGGGCAGCTGTCAGACCCAGAAGGACGGGCACAGTGCAAATAGGCGGAAGACAAGGCCGGAGCTTTTTGGAAAGGTGGCAACAGACGTGAACCTTGCACTTGCTTATGAGAGCTTTGAGGGAAGCTGGCCGCCTGCTAGAATATGGGGTGAGGTGTGGCGTGGAGGGCTCTCGGGATGAGACAGAGGACCCAACTTTGTTGTCAGTAAAGAGTTCCTGAAGTGATTATTTGTGGGGTTGTTTGTTTGTTTGTTTTGTAACCATGGTGATTTTAACTATAAAACAGCATACAAGATAAAAATTACAAGCTGTGCCGGAGAACATACAGAAAGGAAGTGCTCTCCCCACACCCTGGCCCTCCTCCTCAGAGGTGGCCACCTTCCCTTTTTCATATGTATCCTCCCTATTTAATTCTGGGAACAAGTCTGAAGTGGGACTCGCTGGGTTAAATTTGAGATGTCAACAGAACTCCTTTCATTTCTGGAGACTTTAGGAGGGAATCTTGTTTTCTCGCCTGTCCAGCTTCTAGAGGCTGCTTCATGTCTTGTAGCCCTGTCCACCTTCAGAGGCAGCAGTGGCCAGTCCAGCCTTTCTCACTTTCCTGCGCTCTGACCCTTATGCTTCCTCCTTCCCTGGTCACACATAAGGACTCTTGTGGCTACACTGATCCCCGCTGGATAACCCGGGAACTTGCCCTGTTTCAGCCAGCTGACTAGCAGTTTTAATTCCCTCTTCAGCCTGGACCCACCTTCACAGGCTCCAGGAGATAGAACAGGGACATCTCTGGGGCCATATTTTGCCTGTCACCCTCTCAGAAATGTTTTGTATATGCTTTGTTTTTATTCCTGTTTTCAATAGCTACTGTTTGCAAATACCACAAGGTTCAAAAGTTTTCAGTGTAGTCTTTCCCTCCACCTCCATAGTATTGTCCAGTTTTTTTCCCTTGCATCTAGCAGTCTGTTGGGGAAACACATTTACTTTTTAATTTAAATTTTTATTAGTACATGTTTGCAGTATGTAATGATTACATTCATCGTGGGGCGTTAGGTACACGTACATAACTGACCCTAATTCTTTGTGCTTCCCCTTCCTCTCCCCCATCTCTTGGTCCCCTCCAGGGAGACACTTTTAAGGTGATACAGATATCCTGACCATTAAGATTTCCTCCCAACCTAACGTCCATGGATGTTCTTGCCTGCACCAGTCTTCTTATGATGGTTGCACAACCGACATTTTCTAGCTGGCACTTCATCCAGGGTCAGCAGCTGGCATTCTGTGATAAGCAAGAGCCCCTTCTCCCCAATCTGTCTATTTATTGTCAGATTATTCTCATGGATACTTTCTATTTTAAGGCTGTGTAATTCATTATTGTCTTTAAGTGTGCTGGCACTAAAAATTGTCTCCCACTTGGCCAGGGTGGCATACCCCTATCAATTTTTTTCCTTTTCCTTTCCTTTTTCTTCTCTCGCTTCCTTTCCTCCCTCCTCTCACTCCTCCTCTTCTGCATTCTCTTTCTTCTCCTTCTCTTCTCCCTCCACCCCCTTCCTTCTTCTGTATTCTGTCATTGTTTGGCCTAATAAAAGGATTCAGACTCATCTTGTTTCTGCCCCAGAATCAGGAGAGCCCTAGCAGCAGTTCTATTAGAGACTGAATTCTGAGTATGAACTGTGCTTACAGCTTTTTCTGTTGACAGAAGCGAGACATAGTTCTAGATATGTACACATCAGTCAGAATATGCACATACATATGCACGGATACATCTGTGAATTGGCACATGCGTATTTGAGAATCCCAAGAACACCTGTGCCTTCCATCCCACTCAGTCCCTTCGCACATATCTCCTATTTGTGTGTCCCTTCCTCCACCTTGAGAATGTGGCTGTAAACAGTACTGATGCATTTGTTCACTTACTCAGCTCCGTAATATAGCCAGAAGAGTTCCAGAGCTGTTTTACCCACATGAAAGTAGAAAACAAAACTACTAAAAACAGTTCAGGTGAAGATTTATTTCTCCTCACTGCTCCCCTGAAGGCTGAGCGCAGACAGCCGCACATGAGGTCCCCGTTTGTTTGGGCTCCTTCCCCAGCCCATGATTCAGTGTGTTCTATTCATTTGCAGTACAGCAGGGTTAATTTTCAGTTTGCTGTCAGTTTTAGGGCTCTTTCCTCCCTTACCTGTCCTTACTAATTTACTTTTGTTGTTCAAATATGTAGAGCATTAACTTCTTTCTAAAAGTCAAAATTAAGCCAAATGTGGTGGTACACACCTGTGATCCCAGCCCTTGAGAGGCTGAGGTAGGAGACTCACTGAATTCAAGGCCAGACTGGGATACATAGCAAGACACTGTCTCAAATTTAAAAAAAAAAAAAAACTGTTAAAAATTTTAAGTCAAAATTATACCAAGAGGTATCCTTCCCTCCTGTTTCCTTTTAAGCCTTTTTCTGCCTCACCTATGTTGGCTTTCACCATTCGTTACCAACCACTTTCATTGTTTTCTGACTTATGCTTCCCGCTTTTCTTCATGTAAAATAATATTTGTATGTCTTATTTCACCTCTCTTTACCTGTTCTTTTATAGTTTGTCTTTTCTGTCTTAACAGTATTTTCTGGAATTCTTCTCATCTTTTCACAGAGAGCTTCCTTTTTTTTTATAGCTGCAGAGTGCTCCACTCCTGGCCTATGTTGAGGACATTGAGGTTTTCAGTATTACGCAATTATAATACTACAATGAATAACTTCTTTGCTTGGTTTATCTGTCTTTTGTTTGCTTGCAGTTTTTGTTTTGTCATTCGGGGAATCAAACCCGAGGTGCCCTACCACTGAGCTGCATCACCAGCCCTATTTTATTTTGGAACAGGGTCTCACTAAGTTGCCCAGGTGGGACTTGAACTTGCAATCCTCCTGCATCACCACCCTGACTGCTGGGATTACAGGGATGCACTTCCATACCCACTTTGAATTTTGGTGTTATTAGAGGTATTGTATAGTAAAATGCTCAACATAGTGTTGGTGGGCGTCTGTCCTTTGGCTAGATATTGCAAGTTTCTCCTTTACAGAAGTTGTACCGTTTTACATTCCCGTTAGCCGTTAGCACTGTGTGAAAGTGCCCATTTTCTCAGCCTTTCCAGTAGTGTATTGTCAAGCTTTGGGATTTTTGCCAATCTGATAGATGAGAAACAGTGCCTCATTTGTATCAAATTAGTTTGATTTTCTTATTACAAGTTGAACATCATATGTTTAAGAGCCATTTTATGTCTCATTTTGTGAATTGTCTATTCATGTCTTGCCCACTTTTCCATGAGTCTTTTGTTCTTTGTTTTTCTCTTGATTTTTAAAAGTTCTAGGTATGTTAAGGATAACACACCTGTGTCACTTTATCTGTGATATCATTGCAAATATTTTCTTCTACTTGGGTTTGATGTGATTTAACTACTTCCCATATAATTCTCATATATAGCCAGGATCAATAACCACTGTGTTAGTTTAAACTATGCATACTGAAACTTTTTTTAAAGACTGCATAAAAAGAACAAAGGATAAGGACTAAGGATAAAGGATTCAACCTCGCTTGATACCATAACTGGAACAAAAGGATGAACAAGAAATGCAAAGGAGACAAAGTCATAGATACTGTACATCATGGAATTCACATAGAAAGGCATCCAAGGGAGGCAGGATTGGTCACTGGACTAGATGCTGTACCCTCAGAGAATGGGAGTAGAGGTTGCTGAAAATGGTACTGAGGCCCATAACCCTGCTCCCCAGTGAGACTTGGTCCACACCCATGCAGTCTGAGAGAGGACTGTCCTGATCTCTGCAATGATTTTGTGCAATAGCTTTGCTGGTGACTGTAGGAGGCCTCTCCTGATAGAAATGGAAAAACACCCAACTTGTGTCATAACTGGGGCACAGTTACTCATTCAACATATTAAACTCCTAATGAGTGTTGTAGGCACAAAACAGCACAATGAAGACTGCTTTTCTTTGTGCCTCTCTCTTACCACTTTCTAAAAACCTAGAGGTTTCCTTTATCCAGATCTATCTTATTTGTCTTACAGCCTCAACTGTGGGACAAACTTGATAACATCCTTAGAGTTAATTAGGAAAAAGCGTTCTTGAAGAAAAAAATGGAACCACTAGCACCAACAAGGAACTCTGGGTCAAAATGGTCTTCTTGGGGTTTGTGCTCTGCTCCCTGTCCTCTCCTTGCTCCTCCCCTCCCCACCACCTTCCCACTTTTATTTTTGGTGATGGTTGCCTGGTGACTGTGACTGTGACTATGACTGTGGTTGGTTGGGGATAAAGGAAGAAACAAACTGCAAGAGTTGTTGCAACAGCAGCTTCTGTCTTTATAAAAGGCAACAGTTTTACAAAGGGGATGAATAATCCTTTGAGCCTTGATGGAGGGCTGAAAACAGACATGGTGGTTCCTGTGCCCAGCACCATAGCCTGTAACATTGGATGTCATTAAAGGTACCCCCTCCATGTCCCTGATTTTCTCCATGTGGAAAATGCAGTTAGCAAAAGTACCCCACTGGGTTATTTCTGCACATGTTCTCAAATCCAGCTAAAAAACAAGGTCTCCTGTCTTCCTGAAGTTCAGTATGGAAGTCTGCATGTTTGAGCATACTTTGTGCTAGTGAGCCTGGCTTAGCCAGTGCTCTAACGTGTCGATACTGCTCCAAGCAGAAGGCTGGATTCTGCCTTGGGCACGGACATGTGAGTAGGCACATAAGCCACCTTTTCATAACCCCTCTGCTGTGGATTAGGCTGGGCTTGGTCAGTGGACACTTAAACATCTGGTCGGCCAGCTTAGCCCTTTGGGGCGCTTGGTGTTTTATAGACAACCCTTCAAGATTGATTGGCCTCATAACTGAATTAGCCAGATGTGTAGGCCTTGTGCGCCCCTTCCTCAGCCTCCCTTCAATGTTGTTAGATAGAAGCAGACGTGCGATTAGTGTTTTTGAAGATAGGGTGTTTTTGTGCATGAACAAAAGCTGCTGCCCTCTGTGGAGACTGTGGCTCTGCCTCAGATGTCAGCAGTATAATTATGACTGCTAAATTCAACCCAGACCCCGGGCTGGGCTGCCTTGGTCTCAGCTGTCATTTGTAGGAGGGGGAGGGGAAATCACAGAAGCCTGGGGACCTAGGCTGTTACAGTCCACTTTGAACTCTGCCTTATCCAGAGCTGCTCCCCTCCCTTGGTGATTGCTTCCAGCTGCTTTCTGGGAGCCTGCAGCCACCTTTGGGGTAGTCTCTCCTTAGCTGAAGGGAGGAGGAATGGGGCTGGTCTCCCTGAAGTCCACAACTTCCAGGAAACTTGCCCAAAGTCACAATCAGCTGTGGCTCCTCGCTCTCAGCGCTTGTGTCACAGGCTATTCAGAGCGGTATTCTCATCTGGAAAACCGTCGTGCTGAGTCTGCACTAGCTAGAAACTTTGGCAGGAGATTTTGCTTTTGCCCTTTTCCTTGCCTGACTCTGTATATGAGGTATGTTTGGCCATTCGTTCCTAAGGCTTCTGTACCATCCCTTTCCTAACCGCACTGGCCTGCATATTTTCCTTAGAACAAACTGGGCATTCTCGTGTCTGCAGTAGCTCTGCTGCTATGTAAGATTCTGTAACTGGCCTGTGCTCGGTGTATCCAAGTCCCCGCCACACTTCCTTCTGTATTCGCTATGTGGGAAATGGCATCTTCATCGTCTACCGATCTCACACTCGGAAGCATAGTAAGAAGGTCTGAAGACTTCTCCCCACTTCCCGCCAAGCCCTGTCTGAGAACTTTCTCTCAATTTCCTCCTCTCCTCTGTCCCACCATCCTAGTTCACCTGGACTACTATCCAGTTTTCTTGCTGATCTCCCCACCTCCCAGATATACATCAAACCAGCCTTACCCCAGTAAAGCTCTGTCACTCCCCCACAGCAATTCCCAGCACCTCTACAGTAATCTCAGAGTTCTGAGTCAACATATGATCACTGCGTAGTCCACCATGAATCTCCTGCTACCCAGTACCCTATCCAAGACAAGAAGGGGAGGGATAATGGTTTACTTCAGAATTGGGATCAGAGCCTGGCAGACCCACAGGAGAATGTCTGCAGCCAGGTGGGCCTGAGAAACAGGAACTGCGGGCCATGGGCCCATCACCTGCTTCTAGCAATCTTTCTTGCCACCAACCCAGTCCTCATTCACTTTTCTCTGCCAGAATCCACTTTCCCTGTGTTACCTATTGAACTGCTTAACCTTCAAGAGCCAACTTCTTTATATGTCTTCTGTGTAAGTTTCCCTGGTTTGCCCACATGAAGGGAATCACTTCTTAAATATGTATAAGCTAGGGCTGGGGATATAGCTCAGTGGAATAAGCGCTTGCCTAGCAAGCGCAGGGTCCTGAGTTCGATCCCCAGTACCGCAAAAAAAAAAAAAAAAAAAAAAAAAATGTATAAGCTTTAGCCTCGTGTGGCGGCGCATGCCTGTAATCCCAGCACTTGGGAGGCTGAGGTAGGAGGATCATTGGAAGTTCGAGGCCAGTCTGGGCTACAAAGTGAGCTCAAGGCCAGCCTGAACTGCATAGTGAGACCCAGTCTCAAAAGATTTAAAAAATAATTCTAAGCTTTAACGCTTTTAAGGATTCTGATCAAAGCTTCAAAAAGCACCTCCACATGTGTCTCCTCCTTCTGTACCCGCTTGCCCCGCTCCACTGACTGCTGCCTGGCCAGGTCTCTGACCTAGGAAGACCTCCCAGTCTCTTCTGTCTGCTCCCTGCTCAGTGCCTCATCTCTGCTTACATCTATAGGTGACACTATAGGAAGAAATGCTTACTAATAGTGATTATAGAAAAACAAATGTATCTATCTTTTGTTGCAGTCTTACTGGGTACTAAGCTCTGGACTGAGGCTTTTATCTCTTTTTAATACTCAAGTAACTGTACAAGATAGGTTATTGTATTTATTTCCATATATGTAAACAAGGGCACCAGACTGTTAAGTAACTTGCATAAGGTGACAGAACCATTATGTTATATTTGTGAACAGAATTCAGGTCTATATCCCAGAAGCCTCTGCAGAGTCTGACATAAAGTAAGTGCTCTGGAATGTTGGTTCATTGGTTGGTTCATTGGTTGGTTAGTAGTTTGGTTGGTTGCTTTGTTGGTTGGTTTATTAGATGAATGAATGAATGAATGAATGAATGAAGTGAATCCCCATGTTCTTCCCATTGAACTTGCCTTCAGGCTTAAGAGGGCCTGGCTGAGCATCTGTAGCGTATGCCAAGAAGTATGGATTTTGTCTCATCTCCTAATGCCCAGCTGTACACAGACGTGTTCCCTCCCACTCAGTAACAAACTGCCTGGAACTCTTTCCTGGCTCATATTTACAAGAGAATGTGATAAATTCCGTATTGATCCCTTCTGTTCCACTGTAAATTTTGCAAAAGATGATTAAATAGAGCAATAGAGTCTGCAGGCATTGTGGCTCAATATGTTGTGGACTGGTGTATCGACCTCCTCCATCCAAAGGCAGCCAGCGCCTATCCCTGCTGCCCCAGACCAGTAATTAAAACCCTGTGAGACTGGGATTTAAAATCCAATCACATCCCTGAATCAGGCCTCCTAGCCTCCCCATGTGACGAGTGCAATAAGATAACGGCAGGAGCGTGTTTATGTCCGGGCCGAGGCAGTCCCTACAGGGGGCAAGCAGTGGAGAGCTGGGTAGCCCTGCCGGCTAAATCACTTCGCCCTGACACCACAGCCACTTGTAAGACAGTCTCAGGTACATAAGCAAGTCCCAGCCAAAGACCAGCACTCAGGCTCCAACAGCAAAATAGCACGCACAAAAATTCACCAAACTTGGTTTCATTGTACACTTCTCTTCCCACAGCTAATATAGTTGGTTTAAGCAAGTGAGTTGGGCCTAATTAAGCTACTTTTGGTCTTTAGTAGTAAAATGTATGTTTAAATGTACACAGGAACTTTTTGGTTTAATCAGAACTAAAGCCAGCCTTCCTTATACAGAGGCATATGATACTGTTAGAATAAATGTGTCCGTCTCCCTGAGCAGGATCAGGCGGAGCTCTCTGGGAGCAGAAAGTGTCTTCTTACTCACCTGTAGCATCTAATGTGGTGCCAGACATATAGAAGTGTCTTTTAGCCAGGTGTGGTGACACACAACTGTAATCCCACACTCTGCTGCTAAGAGTCATACTATTAACTTGGGCTTGTATAGAGTGAATCTAGTCACAATTCTACATGATGGCCTTTAGAGTCTGAAAGTGGCAAACGTGTTCTCCCAAATTATTCTTTCTCTAGCCTAAACCACCACTTCTTTAAGCCCTTTTCCTCACATGCTTTCTAAACCCTTTGCTATCTCAATTATATTTACCAGAACAATCTCCATTTTCTCTCTTCCAAAACCTATGACTTCCCATTTATGTCCACTAATTTTTATCTCATGAGTTTTAGATCTTAGTATCATTCTTCCATCAGGTGTATTTGGTGCCCTTTCCACCCTAATTACATATGAATCTGCAGATGTGACGAATAGCATCTCCGGAACGTCCACCTCAGCAATAAACATCCTGGACAGCAACAAGCCTATTTGCTGCCCCTGGAAACTTCCTTTCAGGTCATCTGCGGCCCATCAGTGACCCCACTACCCTTGAATCTGGTTAGTCCTTCTATCATAGGTATTCCATATACTGCTGGCATCCAGCCCACATTTCTTCATTTTGGCCACAGAGTTGTCCTTAGACAGCTCATTAAATGTCTGATGAAATCTACCTTTGCCCTAACCAAATAGGTCATCATGATAAAGAAGACAGGTTAGTCTGCCAGGGTTTCCACAGACCATCCTGGTGCCTAGTGATCATCGCCCTAGTTCCCTTTCTAGGCCCGCACAAAGCATCCGCAGTAATATGTCTGATTCTGCAGAGAAGACAGTCTGTGTGAACAGTCTGTGATCAGATGAGTATTCCAGTGCTTGCAGAAAAAAGTGACTCATAAGCTAGGATGATCTGGAAAAGCTTCAGGGCAGGAGAAATGGGTCTGGCCTTGCCAAATGTAGGGTCTGAATGGTGGGCAAAGAGAACAGCAGCAGCTCGGTATAGTCCAGTCCTTCCAGTCAGTGCTGGGGACCGAGGGGAGCCAGAGATGGTGCAGCCAGATGGATACAGCCCGGACTAAACGGCCGGAGGTCCCACTCTTAGTCTCTGTGCCCTTGGTCCAACTTCCTCTTTCCCAGGCTTCTCTAGTTCTCCTGTTTTATTTTGTCTTGTTTTGTTTGTGCTTGGTGTACATCTTCTACTCTTCACAGGTGACCTGGAAGGAAGTTTCTAGTGTTTTCTGTCTCCCTAGTGACACAATGTATAGCTTTCTTATATCAGGAAAAGGGAGGTCATCATGCCAATTTCCTATCCTGCCGACACTTACCATAAGCCATAGTATTGTCATGGTTTCTATCCTGTCTGTCTTCAACCAGTCTGGGACCACTGTGTGCCCCATCCCAGGGGTTTAATAGAATGGCCGGATGCAGCTGTGAGGCAGTAGCACTCTTTTCCTGAACTTTAGACACCTGCCTCCCAAAAGGAGTCTCACCTGAACATGTCCATCAGGAGTTAGGATTCTGGATGATCTTCTGGGAGATCAGTTAATGTGGGTCACCAGTCACCTGTCCCCAGATGGAGAACCGTGAATGCGAGGGAAGAGGCCCTTTCTGCAAAGCTTGTCTATCTTCAAGAATCACCTCCTAGCTTGGCTGTGAAGTGTCTGAGCACATTGGAAGGGAGAAGGGAAATGATTTTTCTCTTTCTCAGGCATCAGATATTTAATATCTCTTTGTAGCATAAAAGCAGACCTGGCTTCTTTAAAACACACACACACACACACACACACACACACACACACACAAAACACTTTTATCATGTAAAACTCCAAACATATACAAAAGAGAGAATAGTGTTAATAAATCCCTGGTTTAAATCCCAGCTTTACTGTTTATCTGCTGTATGACTGTAGGCAGATTCTTTCAGCTCTCCGAGTGTTTCCTGAGTCTTTGACTGATGAATAATTCCAACATAAGGCCTGAAAACCAGCAAATGTTACCCTGCCTCCTTTCACCTTACTCCTCTACCAGCCAAGTTAAGACTCTGTAAAATGGAAAACGTAATGCCTCTTTTGCTTTTTCCACAAAATTGTTAAGAATTATTAAATCCATAAATATAGTCATCAGAGGATATGGCATGTAGTAAGTGCCCAGTACAGTAGCCCTGATTCTGGGGAGGCATATCTGCATGTGCAAGTGTGTTGAGCAGTCAGTGTTTAGTGCTGTGTATGGAGAGGCTCGGGGTGAGGGGGGAGACTGGGGCTCTGTTCCCACTTCTGCTGTACTTCCTTTGATACTCTGAACGAGTCTCTCCTCTCTTCTCTCACATTCAGCCCCTGGGAAAGCACAAGAGTCAGTCAGTCTCTGACCTGAGGAGCTACACAGATTATCTCTGAAGACCAGCCAAGACATGTCAGGCCAGAAACAAGGCCATAGCCAGGAAACGAAGTGAGAAGGAAGGACAGAAGGAACCCAGAAGGGAGAGCAGAGCATGGTCACGGGGTCCCGAAGAATGACTGGGACCTAGGCAGTTAGGGAGATAGGGCCCAAGGCTGAGGCCTGAGTAGTGACCCGAATGACAGAGTAAGGACTGGTGTGGAGATAAAGGTGTACATCTTCTCTGATGTGGCCACCTTCTCATGAATGCTTCCTCGGTGAGGAGCTCAGGACCAAAAAGAATAGATCCATCTACATTAACAGTTCTGGTGGATTCTGGTGGGAAAGAGCTCTCCATAGAGAGAAAGCAGACTGCCAGAATAATGAAAATCAAAATGAAGGTAGTAAAGGAGCTAGGAATAAAAGCATAAAGGAAAAGTGGATGTGAAAGCTCTTACGGAGAACATTATACACCTGTACGATACCTTTTTTCAATCATTTTCAAACTTTAGCTTAGTCTCCACAAGACCTCTAGAGGTAAACAGAACAGTATTACCACCAGAAAAAGTCAAGCGGGGTCACACAGCCAGTGGGCAGGGTCCCTCAGCCTGCCAGGTCCCCAGCTGAGTGGGGAAAGAGTGAGTCACAGAAGCTTTGAGGGTGGTAGCAGGGCAATGCACTGCACAGAATGGGGGCTGGCATGTCACTCTTAGTGATGATAATGGCCTGACTCATTTGTGTAGCACATATTCTGTTGTGTTTTAAGCACTCTTACATACATATTTTCTTCTTTGACATTCACAGAGTTAGGCAAGGATTAGGACAGGGTATTATCAAGGGCAGATGGAAGAAATGGCAAGCCTCCTCCTACCCCATCTAGCTTTTCCTACCAGCACAGATCTGAACCCACCTCCACCCCAATTTCTGCAGCCTCTCCAGGAGGAGCATGTGAGCCTGTCTCCCCAGCTCCCTACTTCCCTGCTTTCCACCTCCAGAGAGCACAGGGGGACTTGGGCCAGACCTGACCTGTTCTCCACCCAGCAGAGGCATCTGGGACCAGCGAGACACTAGGAGCTTAAATTGAAAAGTGGGAAAGAGTGAGAGAGAGAGAGACAGAGACAGACCAGGGGCCTGGGCCTCTAGGAACAAGGGATGGTCATATACTTGCTATTAGAATCACCCTTCTGGGACAGTACAAATGACCATGTTCTTTGTGGCCTAAGAAGATAGCACCTGAAGAGAATATAGTACAGTTCATTTGTCTGAGATATTATTGAGTGCCCATGCTGGGCCTTTTGCTGGACAGCAAGTAGGTGACAGTGTATCAGGTGTTATTTCTGACTCCTAAGGGCCCTCAGTCTTGGATAGGACAGACTTTAATGCACAGAGATGCCTGCAATAAGATGGAAACAGAAGGGTCCACAGGAGCACAAAGGGTAGTATCCCAGCTGGGTTGGAAGGGCAACAAGGAATGCTTTCCAGAGGAAAAGCCAAACAGTCTTAGAAGATGAATGAGTGCTTGTAAGAAGACCAAAGTGGAAGCGGATTTGGAAGGAGAGGTTGGGACTCATATAAGAAGGGTGTGTGACTCGTACAAGAAAGATATGTTCCTTAAATTGAGAAACCCCTTAGAGGGCCATGAGCTTGGGGTGGGTACTAGGGATATTTGGAAAAGCCAGGGTGACCGCCTGTTGCAGATGCGTTAGGGGCATGTGTCTTCTTAGGGAAATGGAAGAGCTCACCATGAATGTCTTTCCCCACTTGGAGCATCTGTGATTGTGTCAAATTAGAGGCAGGCACTGTACCACAGAGCAGTGAGCTCTCAGAGCACCAAAGGGCCAGGTCTCCTCTCTCCACACAGATTCCACTCTCTCAGCCTGCTGTGGCAGTGAGAGGCCAATAGCCACAGTGGCACCAACTAGCACCAGCCCCATGACCAGCACCACCCCCACCCTACTTTCCTGGCCCAACCCCTATTGACAGATCCCCTAGAATCTGAAGGAATTCAAGACAAATGGTTAAGAGGATGGAGTTAATAAAATTTGAAAAATTGAGGCCTGTCACTCCACTAAACTTTTTTCAATACCACTGACAGAAACATATTTCCCCAATGAGTGACCTTCCACAGCTGTAGCGGGCAGGCACAGCCGCAGCAGTGCTGCCAGGAAGCCAGTCTGCTATTTATCAAATATTATAAGCTGGGACACACTAATCTGGAGCCAGAGAGAAGGGAGGGGTCCTGCACCACACTGCCTAGGGTGCTCCAGGTGTTTGCCCCAGCCCCAGACAGCCAGTGGGAGGTGACGGATGGCCTGCGATTAGCACTTCCCACCTCAGTCCAGCCCTCTCACTTGCTCCCAGAGGCCTGGCCCTCTAGACCAGCTGCGTGGCCTGGAGGGGCCCTGGGTGGAAGGCAAGGGGAGGTCAGGCCAGGGCATGGGCCATCCCGATGCCCCCGGAGAGGGCAGCCGGGTGAGATCCAACGTGGTTATTTATTGGAGTGTAATGGTTTGTGGCCATTGGTCGTGGAGGTGAAATCGATCAGTGGTGGAAGTCAGGTTCTATCAATTATTACAGCAATTAGTCAAGTCAGAGTGAGGGTATAGAGCTGGGGAGCAATATTAGATGGACATTATCCACGGTGCCCCGACTCAGGCTTCCTACAGTGGGGGCAGATGTGCTGCCCTGAGGCTCTAGAACCCTGGGCAGCCCCGCTGGCTTCCCCTTGTGGGTGGCTGACCCGAGAGCCTCCTGGGCTGGAGACATGCCCAGCGCTGCTTTAAGAGGAGCCCCTGTGGGGACGCTGCTTTATAGAGGAGCACCCGTGCTAGCTGGCTGGGGTGCAGAGATGTCCTACCTGTCCCCATCCCATGCTTTATGAGAAGTGACACGACTCCTACTAGAAATTACTCGGTGGCCAATGTTTATGGCACACATTTTTCATTCTGTAAGCAAATATAGATCACTGACAGCACTCGTTTGAAGCAGCTAATCTCACCCTCCATTCTCTCTTCCACTGTCTCCCTCCCTCATCTCTCCCCTGCCCTTCCTGCTCCCATTCTTTCTCTCTTCCCTTTTCTCCTCTCTTCTCTGTGCTGCTCTTTCCTCTCCAGAGGTCACTCTGTAATCCGCCCTTCACTCCAGCCTGTATCTCATAACAGAGCTCCCCTCAAGGCTGCCAGAGAAAGGAGAGGCCTTTCCGTTACTTCATTGTGGCCCCTTCTGCCCCTGCTGTGCTGCAGGAGCTCTATGGAGAGGGGAGGACGCCCTGGCACTGTTGACTCTGCCCTCGCAGTGCCCAGTAAAGAGAGAGCAAGGCCAGGCAAACAAGCCCCTGATCTGCTCCTGTCCTGAGTGCCCACAGTGCTGTCCACCCTTCCTTCCACACACTAATTACCCCCAGCCACGTTGTCACCCTCTGCTCATTTGTCGTCACCACCCCGGGAGAGCCGGGGTTGTGCTGGGCTCAAACTCTAAGCAGACCTACCCTTAAAGGCCAGAAAAGGAGCCTTCAAAAGAGGCAGAAGGACTGGTCATGAGAGTTGGGGGAAGACCCAAGATATGGTTTTACAAAACTCAGAAGAGAGTGGTCAAGGTGTCAGGTACCAGAGAGTTGTCAAGAAATATAAAAAAGAACACTTTTTGGCCTCACCAGTCCCCCTTCACCCTCCATACAGAATCCTGCATACGTAAAGTGCCCAGGAAGGGCCCGCAAATCTGAAACAGGTCACTGCTGGGCCTCTGAGGAATTGCCCGTTCATTAGGGGTGTGTCATGGTCACCCTGTTGAGAAAGTGGAGAATTAGAGTTGGGAAAACCTGGTTGACTCCTGGTTCAAGCAAATACAATTTTGTGGCCTTGAGCTAGTTATTCCACTTCTCTGAGCCCAGTTTCCATGTGTGTAGTTGGGAATTTTAATTCCTGCCCCTCAAGGTGGTTGTGAAAAATGAAATGATAAAATGTATACCAAGTGCAGAGCATGTCACCTGGTACAAAGTAAGTGCTCAGGAAATAACAGTGCTGCTGTTATTACCATAGATAGGGGCTCAACTGATGTAAAAACGTATCCAGATCCAGGCTCAGTGGTGCACAACTGTAGCACCAGGTACTCAGAAGGTGGAGTCAGGAGGATGGCTTGAGCCCAGGAGCTCAAGGCCAGCCTGGACAACATACCAAGACCCAGTCTCAGAAAAGAAAAAGAATTCTACAAAGACTTATACAATACATCAATGTTTTTAACAGCCAAAAAGAGGAAATGGCCCAGATTTTCATCAGCTGGTAAGGCGCATAAACGAAATGTAGTCTGTTCACAGAATGGAGTATTATTCAACCTACAACATGCATGAACCTTGAAAACATGCTGAGCAAAAGAAGCCAGACACAAAAGGCCACACAGGGGCTGGGGATATAGTTCAGTGGAATAAGCGCTTGCCTAGCAAGCGCAGGGTCCTGAGTTCGATCCCCAGTACCGCAAAAAAAAAAAAAAAAAAAAGGCCACACACATACTACATGATCCCATTTATGTGGAGAATAGGCAGATTCATAGAGAAAGTAGCCACTGCAGGCCAGGGTGGGGAGGGTGGGATGTGTCTGATAACAGGGTTTCTTTTCAGGGGAATGGAAATGCTGTAGAATTACTTAGAAATATGGTGGCATAACCTCATGAGTATATTTCAAGACTACTGAGTTGCGTTATTTTTAAAGGTTTAATTTCATGGCATATTAATTGTATCAATAGAAATGATATATATTAATATTTTATACTAAATCCCTAATAGAAAATATGGTCATGTATAAAAGTCTAATTTTTATTACAATATATAAATTTTTCTTACTGTTAGAAAAGTTTTCTTTGCTGGATTGTACTCCCTACTCTGCGCATTCTCCCTTGTGCTCTCACACCCATGTAGAGGTTTGGCCTCCTCTTTGGCTCAGGCAGATAGCCACAGTCAAGTGCTTAATAAATGTTTACTAGTCTTGTTAAGTTTATAGGTTATTTTAAGAAGCAGAGACTTTTACTGAGACAGAATCAGAATCTCATGAGTTTGAGACCAGCCTGGGCTGCATTGTGAGTTTAGGGCCAGCTCAAACTACATAACAAGACCCTATTTCAAGCCAAAAAGAAGTAGTAGTAGAGACTCCAAGTAGGATGCATTTTATATCTATTTTTGTCTTTTTGAGACAAGGTCTCACTATGCAGTTCAGACTGGCCTTGGGCTTACTTGTAGCCCAGGCTGATCTCAAATTTGCAAAAATCCTCCTGCCTCGGCCTCCAAAGTGCTGGGATTACACGCATATACTACCACGCCTGGCTTTTGTTCTTTTCTTTTTTTTTTTTAGCATTTTATATCATGATATAAGTGTTTGCACAGACTGGTCACTGGTTTTGACTGTCCATCAGCAAACAGTGGTTGGACACCACCCAGAGCCATGCTTTCTGCTAAATACGTTCCCCGGCCAGCCCTCTCTCGTTCATTATGGCAGAGACTGGGTCTTAACCCTTCCTTACTTCTGGACACTTCCCTAGCAAAAAGGCAGCTTAAGGAACGCTAGATAGTTGTTGCCTTACTGTTTAACACATTTATTGAGCATTTTTTGCATACAAAGCTCAGCTTTCTTAGTTTTCTGCCTTCCTCTCTTGAGGGGAATGCCTTTAGAGCAAGACCAGATCTGATTCTTCTGTACCCCATGGCCCACACCTTCACATTTAGCACAATGGAATCGAATGGAATGGACCATGGTTGTGGGGGAGTGAACTGCTCAAGCCTGGGCTGTAGGAAGGAGATTCTGGCAACACAAAAAAGGTCAGGGGAGCCTTTCCTCAGATAGCAGCTTATCTGCTGTCAGCACTCGGAGGGTAGATACATGGCCCAGCTTTCCTCTTTTTGTCATACTTGGAATTCTCTGTCCTCAAATCACAGGAAGTAATGGTTGGGGAAACACCCACCCACATATACACAACTGACCCACCGCAGGAGTGGCAGAATCAAGTCACTTGTGAGTCTATAGGACTTGGCCAACCCCGGCTAGTGGGAAATGCCCAGAGAGAGGAGAGCATTAAAGGACACAGAGAGAAAGGCCTTTGCGTTCTGTTTGGAATATTCTTTAAGGAACTTTTTAAGTGGCCTTGTGAATGAACATTTGTTTATAGAGGGGTTGGAAAATGTGAACCTTTTAGTGAGTGCATGTATGGCTGTTTGTGGACATGTACTTGTGCTGGGTATGTGAATATATACACTTGTTTGGATGTATTTTCTCGGCATGTTTAGCTGTGTGTATACATAACATGTTTGCATGTGTAGCGCCTCGCTGTGGAAAGTATGTTACTGCACATGTGAGTCTGTACCCGTAGGAGCACGAGTACCCTGACCTCTGCCAGAAAAGACCAAGAGCTCTCCTCCAAAGTAGCTCAGCTTGTTTTTCCTACCACTCTACAGTGTCATGCGTTTCCATGACATTCCTCACACTGAAATCAGGGCCTCAAGCCATCTAGAAGCAAAGACTGAGGTCCCACTTGTCACTCATAGGACCCCTGACTATTCTTTCTTCTCCTCCTCCTAGGAGCCAACCCCCTGCAGAGGAATGAAATGGGACATACACCGTTGGATTATGCCCGAGAGGGGGAAGTGATGAAGCTTCTGAGGACTTCAGAAGCCAAGGTAAATCTCAGAAAAGAGGCCTGTGGGTATCGTACAGTTTTTCACTTACTGTTAGGTCTGACTCCACACCCAGTGGCACTCAATGGGTGATTGTTGTCTGTTTAAATACAAATCCTGCGTCAGGAGGATCCCTGGAAGTTTAAGGCCAGCCTGAACTACATAGCAAAACCCTGTTTTTTAAAAAAATAAAACAAATCCAGCCCCTAGTTTGATCAAGATTAGGGCACTGGCCTTCTCATGACCAGGGATAGGAAGAAGGTTGGGCCATTTTTGGGCTCTGAGAATTAGTCTTCCACTTAAGGTCTGAGGTCATGCCTCCCAGCTTTTCAGAGGAAGGAACTAGCCAGATCAAATCTTGAAGCTGGGGTGGTGGCGCATGCCTGTAATCCTAGCACTTGGGAGGCTGAGGCAGAAGGATCTTTGTAAGTTCAAGGTCAGCCTGGGCTACAAAGTGAGCTCAAGGCCAGCCTTAACTGCATAGCAAGACCCTGTCTCAAAAAGACAAAAAAAAAAGACAGATGAACTTTTGAGCTCAGAGTATTCCCTAAGCCTCACGTGCTGTGCAGCTTCGTTAAGCATCCTTTCTCATAATTACTCGTTCCAGAACCTGTCCTTCACCCCACACACATATACGTGCCAAAGCCTGGTACCAAATCTGAGCTCCTCCGAAAAAATATCTGTCTTAATCTGATCTCAATCAAACTTTTGAACTCTCTGAAAACAGGACTAAGTCTCCTACTTCTGTCTGCCACAGAATTGTAACTCAGGAACAACTGGACAGAGTCTAACAACTAGAATTATAAATTTCAGCTGCCAGGGACCTGAGAAGTCTTCAGGTGGAATGATGGGAAACCTTACAAAAGCATAAACAAATAAATCAAGAGAGAAATTGAGCTGTTTTGGTTGAAGGGAAGACAGCCCAGACCCCTGCCCATGCTGCACTTCCTTCCCTCCTTCTCTGCAGGGGGCATGAGTCTTAGATCTCTGAAACTTAAGGTCAACTGATTCATTTTACTGCTGGAGAAGTTGGGGCTCAGGGATGTTATTTGGCTTGCTTAGGGTCCTTCAGTAAGCCTCAAAACTGAAATTAATAGGTTTGACAAGGGCATGGGGTAGATTCTGCAGCAAGACTAGACCTGAGCAACCTGGCTTGTGATCCTCAGTCTTATACCCTAGATCATGGGGTGTCTCATCCATAAATTGGCTGAAGTGCAAGTCCCACCTAGTGTCTGTCTTTAGCCAGAGTATTTAGTTCGCTGGACTGAGATAGGAGAGACCTGGGTTCTGATCCTATAGCTCCATGACCTCAGGCTAGCACTTTCAGTCATTAAAGTGGTTTCTCAGTGGTTTCTAAAGTTCAATTCAGTGTATGGTTGTCTATGTATTAGTCAGGATAAAGCTAGATTATGCTGCTGTAACAACCAAAGATTTCAGTGGTTTAAAACAATAAAGACTTGCATGTCCGTTGTTTCTGAGGGGAAAGGGCAGGCTCTGCTTATCACAAGTACTCAGGGATCCTGACTGACAGAGGAGCCACCCGTGAACAACCAGGAATATTGCTGGTTATTCATCAGAAGAAAAAGAATGCTGTGGAGGGGGTTAATTCTATAATTAAACGTTCAACCTGGAAATAGAACTTCTCACTTCTCGCAATTCTTTGGCCAGAAACATTCCTTTATCCCCCATCATAAGGGGACCAAGAAAAGTAATCCCACTGTGATCCTAGAAGAGGAGAGCTGGAAATTTGGTGATCACATCAAAGTGCTTCCCCCACCACCACCTTTGTTCAGATCTTCACCCCTAGGAACAGCCTCAAAGTCAGGTCGGCTTGCCCAGGGGTCTGGGGGAAATCCCTGGCAGTTTCAGATAGCCATCTTCATCTCCCATTACCCTCAGCTTCTCTCCCCAAGAGACAAGCACTGGACATGGCCACACGTGCGTGCTCATGGCTCATCAGGAGGGGTGATGCAGAGTTGGTACTGGCTTCTGTATAAAGCAAGAGAACAGGCCTCTTGGTGCCAGCGCAGGTGAAGGGGTAAGAGCTACTGAGGGACACTTAAAAAATTTTGGCTGCCCAAGGCAAGTGGCTTGATATAGGCCACATTATTACAAGACTAATGTCCATTGCAATCCCCCATGTAAGTCAAAGCTTTCTGGAGGGCTATTGCAGACAACATATTGTACAGGGTGTGATCAAATAATATGGTTAATATTTTAAAATTTTAAATTATTATAGTAGAGAACACATTGCCATGAATCCCCCTCAAAACACTCCCCTTGCTTTGAGTACTTCGCCTGTCATTCTTCCCACTTTCTGAGCAGTTTGTGATTACATTTACAGCAGTTTCTGTCAAATCAAAGCATTGCAGTGTTAATGCTCATCCACCTTAGTCAGTGGATCTGATAAGTGACGTCTAGCCCTTCCCCAAAGTCAAAAGCCCATGAAAGGTAAACGTTTTGAGTCAATTCAGGGCGTTGAGGCAGCCACAATAGCACACCTAAAGGCACTCATGGAAGAGAACTTCCAGAACTGCTTCAGAAAGCAGCAAGACGATGGAATAGGTGTGTTCAAAGCCAGGGGGGAGTATTTTGAGGGGATTAAAGGCAATGTCTTTTACTGTAATATATATACATAATTTTTTTATGGTTAAACTTTTTATTTTTGTATCACACCTTTTCCTATCACACACTGAGCTGTTTGAACCTGTGTTAGGCTGGGCAGTAAGGCAACAAGATGAATAGTGCCGTGAAAAAAGCTGAAGAAGACAGCAGGCTCATCTGCCCTGGAGAGGGGAGGCTGTGCTTAGGTGCAGGAACAGCTCTGCGTCAGAGCTGAGGTGCACCCAGTGGCAAAGCTCGGACTGAGCCAGGCTTACTCGTCGGTAGCCCTAACCAAGCTGGCCCTCCTTGGAAGGGGCTGCCTTTAGAGATTGGAAGACCACTTCAAGTCAGCCAGGGGCTCCATAACCTCCCAGCTGGAAGACCATTTCATCTGTTGTCACCTCTGTGCTCTTGATCCCTTCAGACAGTTAGGCTTTCCTTGTCCTCAGTGTCCAAGTGTCCCCTCAGTATCTGCACTAATTGCTCTGCTGCCCTCGCCGGGGTTTTGCCTGTAGGAACCACTTCAGCTCTCCCCGAGTGTCAGCCATATTGTCTTTCTGTTATTCACGTAACTTGTCCTCCCATTCTTTCTGCTCTGTTTTTTTCCGCCAAGCTATACCAGCTACCTCTTTAAGGCAGGCTTTTGTGAGAAGAACAGTTTCAAACCTGGATTCTGTCATCTTCTACCAATAAGCAGCAGCTGCCCCTGCCTCTGTAACAGTCAATCAGGCATGGCGGGCACCAAGGCTCCAACTGTGAGGTCTCTTCCCCTGGCTTTGTCCAGACGAGGGTTACTGCCACTCAGATCTTGTCTGAGTCTCCTGTTGGCCCTCTCAATGCCCAGCTCCTCAGCTTAGCCTCCTCCATCACCTACCACCCTCTAGTTCAATTATGCTCATTATTGAAAATTTCTAAGTATTAACGTCATATGTCTCATCATAGAAGATTTAGAAATGGAGAACATTAAGATAAAGAGAATTGAATGATGCACTTCACATTAACGCGTGACATCTGTGTGCCAGGCTCTGGGCTAGATGGAAGAAGACAGATGAGTAAGACATTCCAGGAGCTCACAGTCTGGTAGGGAGACAGACAAGCGAAGCGTGACACCACAGCTGGTCAGTGGTGTGCCTGATCATGGAGGGCTTCCTAGAAGAAATGGCAACTGAGTTAAATCTCAAGTAAAAGCATTCCAGTCCTACTAGGCTGGGGGACTTAGTGAGACCTTGTCTTAAAAATATATAGCCCAGTGCAAAGGCCCTGTGTTCACTCCCCAATACCACAGCAACAAAAAAAGGAAAAATCAAGTTGTTAAATTACCTATTAGGATTTTAAGTAGAGATCTGCTCTTGTGGTTCTTAATGTATTAGCTCTTTCCGGGCCATATCACATACCTTTATATCAATACCCTTTCTGTTTAAACCTGCTGGTAGTCTGCAATATGTATCTTAGGCCTCAAACTGGCAGCTGGTACCTCACTCGACCCACCCAGAGTTGTCCAAAAATGGAGATTGAGGGTATGTATGAGCTTGTTCTACATTGGAATCTGCCTTTTTTCACTTAATAGTATACATAATTTTTTCATTTAAAAATTATCCATAAACCTAACTTTTATTTTATTCTGCCACTTAAAATGTGTCACTTACCCTAAGAGTCTTTCTCACCATAAGTGACCTGAATGGTTTCTCCTTCACTGGGATTTCCTCACTTCTTTTGCTATGTACTGAGTCAAAACTTCTTAGTCCCCTGGAGAAGACCCAAAGGTGGGAGAAGCCAGTACTCTCAGCTCTGAACTAGGGCTTAGGCAGAGGAGGGGTCCCCACAGAGTTAGTGGGGGCTCCAGGAAACCATGCCTTACCGTGCTTCTGGCAGGCTTCATAGAGGAGGTAGCCTTCATAGAGGAATCTCACAGCTTCTGTAGATGGAGAGTTTAATACCTAACACCACACCATTTTCTGTCCTAACTAAGAGATGAAAGAGAGGTAGAAATATATCTCCATGCACATGATGGCAGATAAAACAAAAATACGGGGAGCTCTCCCATGATGAATATTCAGCTGAGGGGGACGCGTGTGCCAGCCGAAGCGTCTCCTCCCCGATCCTTACTCCGCCGAGACTCACCAGAAATTTATTGCTCATTTTAATCACACCCAGAGAATGAATTGGCAGGAATATGAGGCAGATAGGCCTATCCTATATATTTTATTTGCATATCCCAGTGACAGGATCACAAGCACATTTCCTATCTATATTTCCTCGTTCGCTTCAGGGGTAGCTGAGGATGTGACGTTCCCCTGGGCCTCCGTTCCAGGGTGAGAGCCTGGGTGCTCCTGTGAGAGCTGAGCAGAACCCTGTAGGAAAGAACAGGTGGGGAACAGAGGAGGGCCGGGGGTCGTGCTCTTCCTCTCCTGCCTCACTCAGCCTGTCTCATGTGTTGCCTGCTGCTTGTCTCGGTGACAGTGCCTGCTTGCCACATGCTTGGCTCTGTGGCTCAGTGTGGGCCAGACATACTGCTAAGTGTGTTGTTGGAACAAGCTTTCACTTTCTAACTTGTTAATGTGTTTTTGTTGAAATAGACTTGTATAAGGTACATATGGAAGAAATACATAGCTTGTCACGTTTTCACAAAGCACACGTACCTGATCAAGAGATAAAGACTACCGTGAGCCCGCAGTGCCCACTCACACTCCACTCACTACCATTCCCCAAAGGAAGGCGTTATGCATATTTATTTACTTTTGCATAATTTTAGAAATAATACAATGAATTCTTCTGAACTCTTCACCCAGATCCCCATTAACATGTTATCACATTTCCTTTATTATTTACACATATTACATAATTTCCCATATGTGTATATATGGACTGTATGTGGAATTTTTCTGAGTCACTTGAAAAGACGTTACACACACAGTGATCCTTTACCCCTAAGTACTGGTATATATTTGCAGGACTCTCTTTTCTTTGGGTGAGGGGGTAGTGCTTTGGATTGAACCCAGGGCCTTACTTGCTAAGCATGTGCAGTGTCACTGAGCTGTACCTCCAACTCGTGTTTGCCTATATCACCTCAGTACAGTCATCAGAATCAGGGCACTAGTGTTGCTATTAAATAATCTGTAACTATTATCAGTTTACCAACTGTCCTAGTAAGTCTCCTCACAAGAAAATCCCAGGTCCCGAGTGGCACTCGGTTGTCATGACTCTTGAGTCTCCTTTAATCTGGAACAGCTCCCCACTCTTTCCTTGTCTTTCATGACCTTGACATTTTAACAAGTACAGGCTCACTGTTTTGTAAAATCTTCCTCAGCTTGGCTTTATCTAATGTTTCCTTATGATTCAGCTCAGGTTATATATTTCTGGCAAGAACACCCTCTGGTGTTTATTTTCAATAAATTCATTAGGCGCCTTTTACTAGAAATAGGGATGGGAATTTGTGTTTTAAACCTCATCTTGCTGAATAGACACTGAACTCCTGACAGTGGGCTACAGGTCTTATCATCCCCAGGTAGAAAGTACCATCTTCACAGTCGGCCTAAGGGTTAGGGCTCTGTGTCTCTCATTTGCTGCCAATAGAACCTTGACTGAATTTACTTCATCTCTACAATGGGGATGATAATACAGTACTATTAACTGTGTAGGGCTGTAAGGATTAGAATATTAATCTCAGATCAGGCCAAACCTATCAATGGAAGTTTGATAATAGGATAATTATATAGTATCAAAGTCTCTCTCTACAAAATACTTATTAATTACGAAGGGAAAAATGATAGTGGAGAAACCTGGCAGATACCGCCCTAGCCAAGTGGTCAAAGTTAGTATCACCAGGGATGGAGTAAACTAAATTACGCGCCTTTCATGTGATGCATTGAGAAGAGTGTAAACTCTTTTTCTCAGTGTAGCCACTCCGTGCCCCTCTTAACCTTCTCTCACCAAGGTCCTGTCTCCGGATTAACACAGCTATTTGCAGCAGTGTGATGTGGTCAGATTTACATGTCAGAAATACGACTCTTGGAGCCAAGGGCGGTGGCGCATACCTGTACTCTCAGAATTCAGGAGGCTGAGGCAGAGGGATCAAGGTCAGCCTGGGTTACACAGTGATTTCAAGGCCAATCTGAACTACATAGTTTGGCCCTTTCAAAAATAAGCAAAACAAACAAGTAAACAAAATGACTCCCAATAGCAGAAGGCAGGAAGGACTGGAAGAGAGGAGAGTGGAACCCAGTATGGGGACACGGCAATTACCAAGGCCGATGGGGCTGACACCTGCGCTGCGTCCAGCCTTCCTCTACAGTGGTGCATGTCTGTGGACCAGAAACATTCTCATCCCCCAGTCCCGTGTTCCCGTCTGCACGCATCCCACCCCCAGACTTCTCTGTTAGATTCCTCAGACCCCTCTGCTATTGTCCGCCACTCCACCCCGGCCTCACTGTTACCTCTGGCCCCCTTTACTGACCTCCGTAAAGAGGGAGACTCCCTAAGGGAGCCCTGGCTGTGACAGGAGTTAGTGCAAAGCAAGGAGTTGGGAATACAGGGCATGTGTGAGTCTTCCTGTGAGTAGCAAGTTGACTCTATGGGCCTAACCTCGCCAAGAGGCAAACTGCCGGTGGCCTCTCTTTTTTTCCCTCCTTGGTACCTCCTCAGCTCATTCTCACCCAGGTCAAGTCCTGCCTCCCCACCCCATCACCACCCCAGCTGCCATCTCACTGCCAGCTTCATTGTCAGACCCTAAGAGATGGCCACAGTCAGGATGCCAGTCACACCCCTTCTCCCCAAAACCCTCCCTTGCAGAGCCAGTCAGCCCAGCCACCCACTGCTGAGTGGAACGAGCCCAGCTAGGCTTCGCCTCAGCCTCCCAGCCCTTTCCTGTAAATGCACTCACAGCCAGGAGGGGTGCCATATTAAATCAAGACTGATGGAAACCAGTGGCTGTGATTATCCAGCCAAGATGCAGCATGGGAAGCTGGTTGCTGCCAGCTCCAGGTGAGAGCCTCTAAAGTTAATTGTACATGGCTTTTATTAAGAGGATGATCACTCCCACTCCTGCTCTCCTGGTGGCCCCTTCACAGTGCCTCCCTCTCAGTCCAGTGCCATCTGCTTCTGCAGACTGGGTTACCTGCCCTGCCTTCCCCTCTGGGTAACAGGAACCCACTAAAGCAGAGCCTTGAACTCATTCCTCTTGCCTTCCTCCCTGTCTCCTCAGATGACCAGGAACGTGAGCCTACATTTATGGAGCCTTAACAACTCCTCCCATCCTTTCTTTGTCCTACACATGGAATACACATAAACCAAGCACTCATTCACTGCACTTTTTAGTACATGCTGTGCTAAGTATTGGGAAAAGAACACAAAGCTTAGCCTGTGGCCCAGGTTAATCCAAGTGTCCTATACATTTTATCAAGAATTCTGATCCGTTTCAGGTTTTCTGAACAGGCATAGGTAGTTGGGACTCCAGGCTTATGAGAATCAGGATGTACATAGGTTTAGGCCATAGTTTTAAGCTTATCCTAACATCTAGAAAGCTTCTGAGAAATCAGTCAGTACATGGTATAACTTTTCCCCCCATGCTCACCTTCATGGAAATCAGAGATCCTTTCCCCTTACCCAAGAAAATAACAGGAATCCTAAGACAGCCTAAATTGAGACACTGAGGAAGAATACAGGAAATAGAAATGTTTCCCTGGAGAAGACCAAGGGAGGCTGAAAAGGTCATACCTAAATCAACAAAGTAAAAAGAAGTCATGTTAGGCTTGCCTGGGGCAAAGGGAAAAGCTACGTTCTGCGAGGCCCAGTGGACAAAAGGTAGCCAGAGGCAGAAGTCACCCTGTAAAGAAAACTGGGGGCAGAGCTGAGCTGCCTCGGAGTAGCCGATTCTCCAGAAGCCAGTGTTCAACTGTGCTGCAGACCTAGATTCCTGGAGGAGGAGCCTCAGAAGATGCTTCCAGCGAAGAAGACATCCAGGTGGACTGGCTCCTGTCTTCCACTTAAGCCGGACCTCCTCCTCTTTTTATCTGGAAGTCTATGTGTGGTTCAGCTAATTAAAAGAAATCCACTGTACACACATACCAAAAAGGCAATGTAAGCCAGGTGTGGTGGTGCATGCCTGTAATTAATCCCAGCACTCAGGATCACCACAAGTTCAAGGCTAGCCCAGGCTACATAGTGAGTTCAAGTCCAGCCTGAACTACATAGCAAGGTCCTTTGTCAAAACAAACAAAGAGAAATCCATGTATTGCATAATCAAATATCAAAACCACGTGAAGGAAAAAGGAGTAACATTATCAAAGGGCACCAGGCACTATGGTAGGTATTTGAGTCACTCAGACTACCACTTATGTCACACACAGGTTTGCTGTGCTAAGTGCTTTAAGTACATTATCCCATCTACCCCCACCAGCACCCCATAAAGCTCCCAAAAGGTAGGTACAAGTATTATCCCTGTGCTACATGAGGAAACTGTGATTGAGGGTATGAATGAACTTCCTAATGTCAGCTGGCTAGTAAATTGGTATAGTAAAGTTTGAGCTTAGGTCTGTCTGAAGCAGAACTTATTCTTTCTACCCCACAATGTTCCTCGTGTGCCAAGAACAATAGCCAAATTTCAGGTCAGGGTTGACTGTAAGAATTAAATGAGACACCGGGTATGAAATGCTGAGTTCAGCAACTGGCATATAGCAGCCTTCCATGGAAGTGAGCACATGTACCAAGCAAACTCTGGCAAGCCAGCTTCCCCTTCAGGTTCCTTCGGCAAGCTGGCACTGTCCCAGCCAGGTTTGTACCTCTCACCATCAGAGCCTTCTAGCCCAGTGGGCCCAAGCACTGAGCAGGCTGATGGGCAGGGAGGAGGAGGAGGCAGATATATGGCTGCAGTCGCAGAGCCAGGTGATGTATGTGGCGCCTGAGGGAGCTGCACAGTGACACTCTGGATTCCAGCCGGCAAGCGTCGCTCCACTGGGATCGGTGCCGAATTATTGCTCCATATGAAACCCCAGGACTGATGGGAGCTTTCAGCTACAGACTGATAGCAACAGCCAAAATTGGATTGTTTGCTATTTATTTTTTTTAACTTCTGTCAAGGTCACTACCATAACAGGAAAACACTGCCCAAGCAGCAGGTATTTTTCATCCACTCTGCCCACAAGAGCAATTTGCAATTGCAACTTTTGTGACGGGCCCTTACCTTGACAGCTCTTTCTAGAAAGATGTCACTGTCATAGGGGCTCTGGGGAAAGGAGCCTCCTGAAGACTTGGTGTTTCCTTTCCATTCCAAGATCTGCTTTCTTCCTCCTCAGCTTCCTCAAAATACCTTCTCATCAGGCCCATGCCCTCAGGCCTCGCTGCCAGTTGCCAGCCAGCTTCAAGCTGTTTTCCAGAAAGCCACAAGTGTTTTGCCCTTGTGTGTATGTTTCCCCTCCCAGTGCTTGTGTACTGCCCCATCCAGATGTAAATTCCCTCAGCTTTGTCTCTGTAATCACATTCAGTTTTGCAGACATGCACCAGATGCTGCCACTGTGCCAGGACCGTGCTGGAAATAGAAATGAGTGAGTGAGAAGTAGAGTCACAGATATTCAACAAACTCATTTCAGATAGTTTCTCCAGTGGCAAGTATAGTCCTAGCAATAAACATTTATACTCTGAAGCCACACTGAAAGCGGTTGGTTCTGCCTGAGGAGCATTTGTGTGCAGGGCCTGACTTGGAGCTCCCTGGAGACGTCTGGCTCTCTTGCTCTCAGCAATATGAGGATAGGTGAGGGGAGAGTGGGAAGAGCAACTCCAGCCTCGTGGTCGTGAGCCAGAGCTGTGGATGGGGCCCAGCCCACCCCACCCCTACCGGCACCCCCACCTGTTTTTTCCTGAGATGGGGGATAGGATGAAAGCAGGATCCTACTGAGCTCAGCTCCCTGAGCCATGTGCCCTCTCCCCACAGTACCAGGAGAAGCAACAGAAGCGTGAGGCTGAGGAACGGCGCCGCTTCCCCCTGGAGCAGCGACTGCGGGAGCACATCATTGGCCAGGAGAATGCCATCGCCACCGTGGGTGCCGGTGAGTACTGCGTGGGACACTCCAGTGCCAGACAGCACAGGGCCGTCATGCTGCAGTGTGGTGCAGTTAGTAATAAAAGTTAACATTTATTGAGTGGTATCTCTATGCCAAACATTTGCTAAACTCTGCATTTTTTGTCATTTATGTCCTTATAGCAATACTATAAGATGGTACTGTAAAATCCCCATTTTAGATGAAGAAGCTAAGACATGCACTTAAATAATTGCTCCAAGGCTGCTTAGATTTGACACATACCTTCATATGGTCCACTGGCCCTGGGCCCTGCTTTTAAGATGGGACATATAAGACCCAGAGAAGGTTGGTAGCTTGTCCATCACCAGTAACATGGCAGCTGAGCTAGCACTAGGACTCTCTTATCTCTTCAGAATAGCTTGTCAGCATGGCCCAGTCTTAGGAAGAACATTCTAAACCATGCCATACCTTCTTCCTCACCTGTGAAACTCTTACTGCCATCCTTTGGCCCCCGGAAGCCAGACTGTGTAACCCCTAATCTAGTGACCATACTTGACCAGCAAAGTTCCCTGGACAGATATGTACAGCTAAGGTTCTGCTGAAGACAGTAGCCTCACCTTTACTCCCTAACTCTGGTGTGTGTCTGCTGAGAGTGGTTGTAGACAGGTGAGGCAGGGGAAGAGGAACCCTATGCCAGGCTGAGGCAAAGGGGTCTCCCCCAAGGAGCTGTGTTTTAACGGGCTTTTTGGACAATCTCACACTTAGCTGGAATGTAAAACCTACTGCCCTGAGAGGTCTTGGCCAATCCCACTGGCACACGCCTTACTCTTCTCTCTAAGCAGCTAGTCCTGCTACATATAGCCCAGGGGCTGCCCAGAACTCACCAGGTCCGCCAGCCTGAGGTCTAGGCTGCCCTCTGGGATACTCTGGAGCCACATTATCAGCCATAAGGGTAACTAAAACTGGTGGAGGTTACTCCACGATGTTCTAGGCCCAGCCTGGTCATCATTCTCATACACGTGGGCTCACAACTCCACATGAGTCCCCCTCGGGGGCCTGACTCCACCCACAGAAGAAAGGAGCGCCGAGACTGGGGCTGCCTCCCCAGCTGTACGTCAGAAGGCAGCTTGCAGGCGCACCCAGGAGCTGGAGAGTGTGAATAGAGAAGCCCCCGCCCCTCATGCCCAGACCACACCAAGCTGCCCTCTGGAGTTCAGATGTGGATGTCCATCCCCAGCTGCCACCTGAGGGATGACAACCCCGACTCCTTTGGCAAAGCTGTGTCCACGATAGAGGGAAGGAGACTCTGGGTGCTCTCAGGTTGAAGAGAGGTGTAGCCCAACATAAACTGATGACCTGGGCGGAGTCTCACATCACTGGGCTGCCTGCACAGACTCCCAGCTTCGTAGGCGCCCTCCCCAGTAGGCCGCCTGCAGTCCTCCGGCAGCACTTCTTACCGGCTCCTCCCGCCCACAGGCTGTGAAGCTCCCCAGAAGTAGAGGCATTGCTGTAGAATTAGACCAGCCTGAGCCCACCGCTTTCCCACTGTGCAGCTTGGCCTCAGCAGTTCCCTCACCCATGTGGTGGGCGTGATTCTAAAGCATGTGTCCTTTCCTGTCTGTGCTATAGCAGTGACTACAGCCTAGTCCCTGTCCTCAAGATGTTCCACCTTGGGTTGGGCCCTAGGTTCTTTCGGTAAAACCCACAGCTTATTTTTTTCCTCCTGGAACTTGAATCCCACAGCCTGCCTCTTCCTTGTCCCCACACTGATAAACCCCACACTCTGGTTTATCACACATCTTGTCTTTCCTTGCTCTTGGGCCAGAGCAAGAGTGGATAATTCTCACCACCTCCCAAAATCTCAGAATGTGCGCGCACCTGGAGTCCTCCTCCCACGTCTAGTTCCCCTTCTGTTACCTGGACTCTGCCTCAGGTCAGCAGTAAAATAACCATCCAGAAAGGCCCTGTGCTTTGTCCTGTGATGTCTAGATTGGACCTGCCGTGGCTCTAGTGATCATAGAGCAGTGATGATGAACCTTTTAGAGCTTTCAATGATGCAGTCTGCCTGCTGCAGCACACATGCCATAGGTTCACCACCACTGCCCTAGAAAGTAGGGTCAGAGTTGTACAGAGTTGGTGCGTTTTGCCTCCAGCTGTAAAATGGTAACTGCATGTCTGCCTTGCTGAGAAGCCCTGTAGTTCAGATCCCACTGCTAATGTTCCAAACCGTATTCATTTCCTGTGACCAGCTCCCAGAACTGTCTGTCAGGCAGACACTTTGCCACTGAGCTATGTCCCTGGCCCTCCCAGAACTATCTGGTAGGAAGCAGTAAGTAGCCTGGTTGTTGTGCTGTGAGGGCAGGCAAAGCCTGCGACATTCACTGGGTCAGAACTTGCAGTGGGCAGGCAGTACCCAGGACTTCAACACTTCAAAGCTGAAGCAGGTACAGGAGAAGGAGGCCCATCGAGAGGCGAGGGCAGGCCTGTCTGGGTCCTCTAGGCTAGTGTCACAGGCATGCTAGGGACTAGCTGGCTGAAGCCTGGCACCCCATGGGTACCATGGGCATGGACAGTCAGAAAAGTGCCGCAGAATGAATTGATTTGATAAATGGCCATTTATTACCCTCACGAATTGGCTGAAACCAATTTCGGTCACATCAACCCCTGGTAAGTGCTGGGATATTGATTTGTGCAAAGTAATACAGTGAATTTATCAGTGTGATCCCCAGCTGCAGGGCCTCTAGGAAGGCTGGCGCACAGTTACCGCCTTACAAATGGAGGAGATAAAGCACCAGCCCCACAACCCAGGCCATGATGGCCTCTCTGGTCTTCCAGGGTCACCAGAGCCAAAGCAGGGCCAACCTGCATTCTGTAGACCAGAACCCTGGCATGGAAGGTGAGGCTCTCCCTCCAGAATCTGGAATATGGTTCATTAGGAGGGGAGGATGCCCATGCCATGGGGCAGACCTCCTGGGAGCTACAGACCTCTGAAAGGCAGCCAGCTGTCGGCTGAGCACATTCACTGGTCTGAATAGAAATTTAGAAATTGATTGGCCCCTTCCCCTCATCCCTTACAGCCCAAGAATCAAGTTCTGTCATTCCGCCTCTTAAGTGGCTCTCAAACCTGGCTCTCCCCCTGCTACTGATAGCATTGCTTTAGTTCAGGATATCTGAACCATGGCAATGGCCTCCTCAATGGTTTTCCTGCCTCCTTTCCTTCCCTTAGAATCAGTTCTCCTTGTTAGAGTGATCTTTGGAGAACACAAATCTAACAGTGTGACTCCACTGTTGAAAACACGTGTCCCTCACTACCGTAGTGTGGCATGCAAAGCCCACTGTGCTGCTGCCACTGCCCCCTGGTTGGCACTAGCCACAGGGCCTGCTTCTGCCACACTGCACATAAGGAGCACATCTCCTGTCTGCCTCTGTCACTGCTGCCCTCTCAGCTTGCAGTTCCCTCTTCTCTGACCCTCCCACCCCAGTCCATCCCCCACACTAGCTACCTTCTCCCTGCACTAACTCAGTTCAGGTGCAGTGATCAACTGGCTTGTGTGTGCCCACTTCCTGGAACAGCAGTGTGCTCAAAAGTAGATGATGAATTCAGTTTGTGAAATGTATTTCTGTGGTGTGGCCCCTTGTCCATTTCTGTGATGTGCTCTGAACGAAGACGCTATGCACCTGCCCTCTACTAGCTCACACGCATGCTGGGAATGGGGCTCAAGCAAGAGCCTAATTACAACCATATTAATTACAGCCATATTAATAGTCTCTTGTCAGTGGCTAGGAGGATGGCCCATTCCCCAGACCTCCTGTAAGCAGCTTCCCTGGGCAGCAAGTCAGCACGCACACATCTGGCAGTTTCCTTGGAGCTTCTTCAGACTAAGACCTGTGCCTGACAGCCATTCTCTCTTTCCTAGAGTCCCTCTGAAGTGTCTGCACTCCCTTGGACAAACTCTGCCCCTTCAGGGCTACAGATATAGCTCAGTGGCACAGTGCCTGCCCAGCAAGTGCAAGGTCCTGAGTTCGATTCCTGGTACAAAAAAAAGTGCTAACTCTACCCCTTCCAGTGTCCTTCTGACACACACACAGAATCTCAGCACCGTGGGGCACACTGGGGTGCACTGTCCCAGTCATGCTGCATTTCCCTCATTGACTAATCTGAAATGATCTTCCCCAAGCCCCCACCTTGCTGAGCCCCCCTGGGAGGACTGGTGTCTGATATAAGAGACAACCAGAACTGCTTGCAGCTCCGCTCCAGGTCACGTCAGGGGCCCTACCTGTGCTTTGCTGTTCTCCTTGCCTAGCCTACCCTGCCAATACTCACGACATAGGCTTCTCCAGGGCCCCATTCCTCCCTGGTTTTAAGGCCCTCTCTTGGGCCAGGGATATAGCTCAGCGGCACAGCACCTGCCCGGCAAGCTCAAGGTCCTCAGTTTGGTTCCTGGTACAAAAAAAAAAAAAAAAAAAAACCTCAAGGCCCTCTCTGTTTTTTTTGTTGTTGTTGTTGTTTTTCCTGACAAGGTCTCACTATGCAGTTCAGGCTGGCCTTGAGCTCACTTTGTAGACCAGGCCGGTCTCGAACTCAAAATGATCCTCCTGCCTCAGCCTCCCAAGTGCTGGGATTACAGGCATGCACTGTCGTGCCCAGCTTTTAAGGCCCGCTCTCTGGACTTTGACACCTTTGTCACCATCCTACCACATGGTGTCTGCTGTGTTTATATGTCTTCTTCCTTCAGCAATCAGGGTCTGCTTCGCTGTTTCCCAGGTGGACACAGTGTGGGTGTCGAATTCAAGTAAAGGAAGTCTGAGCCCATTTTGACACAGCTGACAGACACTGGGGTAGAGTCCCTCTGAAAGGCCGTTCCCCCTGGGAGATGGTACAACAGGCAACAATGTGTTTCCAGGTGGGTTTAAAAACCTCCCATACTAGGTCGTCAGAACTTATTAAGAAGGATGGATGAGCCCACCTAGACTGCCCAGAACCTTGAGCTGGATGGAGGCGAAGGCTGGGGTGGGCGGAAGAGGCAGCTCTTGCTTCTTTGCTTTTTCATACTCCCAACTGCGTGGCGGGTTCACACTCACCCTTTAGGCACAGATGTCAGCTGTGCACACAATGGTCTCCTGTACTTCTCCCACCCATTTAGGACCCACCATTTTCACAGCAGTATTTCTCTCATAAGCATAAGGCTGGTTCTAGTGGCATCCAGCACCTGGCATCCTGTGGCATCCCAGCACCTGGCATGTTTGCTGAACACATGCATAAGACTCCCAGGGGAGGGTTCAGAAACCAGGAGTAGAACTGAGAGACTCTTGGGTCCAGGCCACACTATCCTCCATAAAACGGGATTCAAAGAATCTATTCTTCTCCCCGTCCTCATAATTCCAGAAAGACGAAGGCTAGATTCATGTAGGCAGCAAACATTACACCAGTGTTGGGCTGGTCTCAGGTCCCCCAGGGATCACAAGGCCCAGCACCTGCTCCTATGGAACACACAGTTCATTGGGACATGCTCTCCCCCTAATGTGAAGAGGAAATCCTTCACACTGCCCCTCTGAGGGCCTGTTTCCTCCTGCATAGACTGGAGATAATACCTACTTCTAAGGCTGGTTATAAGGATGAAAAAGATATCTATAAAATATCAAAACCAACAACTGCTGCTGTTGCTACTACTAGGACTGCCACTATTTGTACTTCTACTGGTTTTGGTTTTCTGTCGTTTGTTCTGATTTTACTTCATTTGTTTGAGAGGAGGTCTTACTCTGTTGCCCAGACGGATCTCGAACTCATGAAATCTGATGATCTTCAGCCTTCCAAAGTTCTGGGAGTATAGCTACACACCATTGTGTCCAGCTTATTCATGCTGTTACGCCACTCTTTGCAGTTTACACTATCCCTGTATAAATATGAATTCACTTCATCTTCATGTGAAGAAATATAGAACATGTGCTTGTTCCCAGGATCTGAGGCTCTAAAGAAATAGGTGTTTTGGAGCCAGATGTGATGGCACACGCCTATAATCCCAGCACTCAGAAGGCTGGGGCAGGAAGATTGTTGCAAGTTTGAGGCCAGCCTAGTCTACGTAGTGAGTTCAAGGCCAGTCTGAACTACATAGTGAGACCCTGTCTCCAAAAAAAAGAAAAGAAAGAAAAGAAAAAAAAATGAAATGGGTGTTTTACTCAAAGTCAGTCAACTGGTAAGCAACAGAGACAGGACACTGAATGAGCTGCAGTAATGCCTACCCTGTCCGCCATACTGCTCAGTACATGCTCTCCACCTACCAGAAAATTCAGACCTGTGAATTAATGGGGTAGATGTGTTGTGGAGTTAATCGTAAAGAGTTGCAGCAGGTGAGCTCTCAAATGGTCTAATAACAAGAGATGTGACCAGGAAAGGCGTCTGGGAAGGGGCCAGACACAAGCAGGGCAGATACTGGCACAGCACATGGAAGCGGAGAGGCTAAGCTACCCCTGCAGAAGGCCTGACAACACCTAAAGCCCGCAGGCAATGGGGAGGACAGGGGCTCCTTGAGGCCACGCGTTGAGTGGCTGAGAGAGCTGGGCTGGAAGACTACGAGAGGAAACCTTTTTCTGGTAAAAGCCAAGTGAGTGAGGAGGTGCTAGGCAGTAGAGAGCCGGAGGAGGCTGCTTCCGCTTCCCTTACACTCCCCGAAGCACCACTCCAGGAACAGGCGTCCGCAACAGCAGGGTTAAAGCCCAGGTCTTCATGAATCTACCTGTGTAACCATGAACAGGTTTCTTAACTTCTTTGTATATATTGTCTCATCTATAAAATGAGAATGAAGTTCTCTCTCCTCCTGGCCTCAGGTGGCCCTGAGGCTAGTGTGAAATTATGTCTACAGAAGTTTTTAAGTTCTGGCGGAGTAAGTTGTGCACCTGCTGGTCTGCAGCAAGAGCACCAGCATTACAGCCACATCCACTTGGGCCCATCCAACTATCTGTTGGTCCCCTCCCCTGCCCTGACCTGACAGGACCCTCCAGGCTCCCCAGTCTTGGTCCTCAGCCACCCCCTTAACATACACCCTGGGGCTTGCCTTTCCCAGACCCCCCTGGCTGCTTCCATTTTTCATTCTGTCGGATTCCATCTGCTTGGCTGTTTTTCTCTTCAGATATTATTCGAAATACCCAGAGTTGTAATTGTTTAATGGTTGGCATTTTGCCTGTTTCGGGGGGACCCCGATCAAGCCCACCCCAGACTCATGCCTGGGTCTGACAGAATTGACCAGGGACAGCTGTGCAGTGGAGTCTGCCTGGCATTATAAAGAGCTTTCTCCCAGGTGCATTATTAGAAAACAAGGGGGGAAAGATGGCCCCTGGCATAATTCAATTCCACATTCTCCATGGTATTTTTAGTACCGTACAGCCCAGCAGTGTACAGCTCTCAAAGGGCTAGGATGCTACCCTGAAAGAAAAGCCAAGCACATGATACCCGGGAAACCTTGTCCCCCAGGCTGCCATTGTAGTGGCACTTGGGTAGTACCGCCCCCCAGATCCTCACGAAGCCTGAGCCCAGTTCATCCTCTGCCTTTTCCCAGCCTAGGTTCAACCCCTTTCTCAGCCCTGCTCCAGCACACAAAACACACATGTGCACGTGTATCCACGGGGGTCTTTGCCATTTTAGTACATCCATTCCCCAGATACCCTCACCTCCACGTCCCTGTTTCTGTCAGGGCACCAGGGACTCTGCATCAGCCAGGTGTGGCCGTCTGTGCTTCATCTCCAGTGTTCAGATACCTACGAGTTCTGTGCATTTCCCTCATAGCTAACCCTTCCAGAGAGCTGGACTGGTTAGCGATCTGTGCCCTAGCCCAGGAGAGAGGTTGGACTGAATGTTTTCCCAAGCCTCTTTCAGAGTTTTCAGGGAGCCTCTCCTGGTCAGGCAAAGGTGACTGGTCTGCCATAGGAGAGGGTGCGGTTTCTGTCTGTTGCTGCTGAGGTCAGAAGTAGAAAGCACATTAAGGTGGCACCGTAAGAGACAGGGTGAGAAAGAACACAGCATGGGGCTGACTGAGACAGGTCATCCAGACATCATAGTCTGGTCCTGCTCACCACCCTCAGGTTCGTGCCTCTCAGCCTCTGTCGCACTGGCTGCCTCTGCAGACCCTGCCCCACCTCCATGGCCCAGCGTTAGTCCCGCCACTTCCACTGAGTCTTCCCTGACCTCTGCAGCTGCTTCTTTGAAACCCAGCTACAGTTCCCTCAAGACGAGTAACCCTAAGACTTAGTCCCTAAGACTGCCAACTCTCCCCATTGACTGGGTTTCCAGACCTTGTCCCTCTGACATACGTTCCTTTGCTAATTTTGCCCAATACTCTGGGGATGAGAGCAGACATGCTCTTCCATCTGCAGACAGACTTTGACATTGCACAGTGCTCTGTCCTTGTCCTGCTCTTAACTGCCGTGTTTCCATTAATACAACCCAAATTGATAAACTTTTTAAACCAGCCATATGTGAGTTTTAAAGAGAAGACAGGTTTAGAGAAAGAAACAACTCTACTATCTAGTAGTTGTGTGACATAGGCAAGTCTTTAGTTGAGAATCTTTTCCCTTTGGGGTGTTTGTGGGGTCTTGAGTAAATATCTTGTTGGTAGATCTTTCCATTTATGCCTAGCATACAGCATGTGCAATGAATGATTCTTGCTTCCGTCCCTGCTCTTATACTTGAGTGGTGCGTCTGAGCCTGCTGCTCCCAGTGTGCTTGCCTTGAATACATGGCCTTTGATCACATGCTTCCTCACGGAGAAGAGGTCAGGCCTTGCTCTGGCAGAGTTAAACCCCAAAGAGAACTAGTACAGATCCATTCTGCTCCCCACTCCCAGCCCCCACTGGCAGCTTTGGTTAGCAGAGATGCTAACAGTGGCTCACCCCTTTTGTGCTCCAAGCTCCACACTACCCTCTGTTGGCTTCCAAAAAATATGTTTGACTATGTTTCCACTTCCAAATGCAGACAGTAGACCAGACCTTAGTTTTCTCAGATGGGAAAAAGCCTAAAGCCCATATCCCCAGCTGCCAAGGGCTTCTGTCTGTCCCATTTGCATAGGTGAGTAGAGGGGTAACCAGTAAAAGCTAAAGTTCCTCTCGAATTCTCCTTCACCAATCCCCCACCCCCTTCACCTCCATTCACCGTCCACCCGCCTTTCAGTTTCCCTGGCAACGCTGAGTGCTCATCCTGGAAAACTTTATCCGAAATCTGCTCTGGGCAGCTTTCCAAATCCATGCTAACCTGATTAGGTATCTCTAGGGGCCTTGCCAGCTAATCAGATTAGGCAGCACTAATGGTAGTGAGGACTTTGAGTGGGCGCAGAGCAGTAAAACATATTGTATACTTAGTGATAATTATCCTGCCTTTTGTGTCATTGATTTATCTGCCTCCCTCCCTGTCCCCCCGTCTTGTGTGTTTGGCCACAGCGATCCGGAGGAAGGAGAATGGCTGGTATGATGAAGAACACCCTCTGGTCTTCCTCTTCTTGGGATCATCTGGAATAGGTAATCAGGATCACATCAGCCAGTGGGGAAGGGGAGCACCCAGCTGCTATGGGCCGGGGGTCACACCATCCACCTCAACGCCCAGCTCTAGAAGCAACTACTCCAAATTATAGAGCCATCAGGAAAGACTCCGGGTGTTCAGTCATCTGCCATTTTACAAGCAGCGAGAATCAGACCTCTCCCTCTGTACACTCAGAGGTACAAGGACTAATTCATCTGGGACCAGGCCCTCAGGGCCCACTAGGCTGGTCAGGGCACTTGGCTCCAAGAACAGTTAAGCCCCCTCCTCTGCCCAGGACACCAATCACATTCAGAGCAGCCTGGCTGTAGGAAGCTAAAAGACACCCCAGTGACCAGCACAGTGCCAGGTGCAAAGTGTAACTGGGTCCAGTGAAATGAGTTGAGTATTTTTTCTTTTATTTTTTTCTCCCCACAGTACTAGGGATTGAACCCAGATCTTTTACACTGAGCTACAATTTCCAACTCTTTATTTTTGGGTTTATTTTGATAGGGTGTCACTATGCCATTCAGGCTGGCCTTGAACTTGTGGCGATCCTCTTTCCTCAGCTTCTCTAGTGCTAGGCTCATACCACTGTGCCCAGCTTTATTTTTTCATTTGAAACAGGGTCTCTAAATCACCAAGTTGCCCGGGCTGGGACTATAGCAGGTTGGCTGTGTTTCTAACCTGCTTCAGCTGGGCTGCTTACCTGGCGACCCCTTCTGTGCTCTCACTCACTCCCTTTCCTCCACTCCCCTCCCGTGAAATCGTGACAGGGATGTCATGATTTATAGGGACTTTTCTTCCATGAAGGGCTGGGGATTGAACCCAGGGCCTTACATGTACTAGGCAAGTGCTGTACATCTGAGCTACGGCCTCGACCTGGACTTCATGATTTAGCTGTCTCTTCCTCCCCTCCCAACACCTTTGTGGACTTCACGCTCCCTCACACGTAAGGTCCCGAAAGATTATTAGCCCCTCACCTTGACACCACAGAACTTCACTTCTGTGCCCCATGTGACTTCCAGTGGTTTTATCATTGTTCCAAATGTCCCAAGAGGTCAGCGCGACCTCTTTGGGAGTGCCAGTCCTTTTTTATGCCACAGAAGACTGTGAAGTCAGTAACAGATGCTCTTCATCCCTTCCCAGCCCTTACTTGCTATTTTTGTTTTTTGAGGCAGAATCTTGGTATATAATGCAAGCTGGCCTTGAACTTGAGTATGTAGCCCAGACTGGCCTTACATTCATGAAGATCCTCCTGCCTCATCCTTCTGAGTGCTGGGATTGCAGGCACACACCACCACACCTGGCCCAGCCCTTACTTGGCATTATTTCCAAGGCCCAGCTGAATTACAGGGTATGGAGGTTAAGAGGGATGCAGGTAGTGAGCCAGGAAGTCAGGGTGCTCCCAAGAGAAGTGAGGGTTATGCTGGGCTTCAAAGGCCAAACTGGCTCTGGATTATAAATCTGCTCTCCACTGTCAGGATGGCGCTAGAGAGAAGAGGCCGCAGTTCCACCCACAGAAAAACTGAGATGCATTGCAGGCTTGATCCTGATCCTGGTTTCACCATTCATTCCCTGCTTGGGGAGAGTCTCTGAGCCTCACCACCCCCTTCCATCCCAGTCACCCAGTCCTAACCCACTCCTTTTCCTTCCTTCTTACCCACTAGGAAAAACAGAGCTGGCCAAACAGACAGCCAAATACATGCACAAAGATGCCAAAAAGGTAAGGGCTGGGGCTGAGGTGTGGTTTGCAGCCCCTGGAAACCCTGCCCAGTCATGCTGTTCCCAAATCCAAAGCTCTGAAGCTGGCAGTAAGCTAACCAAGAAGATGGTCCTGGCCCAGGAATAAGCCTCAGCTTTGGCCACCAATTGCTCTAGGAGTTTGGGAAAATTATCCAACCTTTTTTTGCCTCAGTTTCTTCATCTGTGAAACAGGAATACAATTTTCAGTTTGCCTCCCTCCTTAGCCATTAGAAGAGCTAAATGAGATTCAGCATACAACACTGTCAAGCACCTGCCCCACCCCCGGTGCCATGCTGGGTGCTGTAGGTCAGTGTTTATTAAGGCTTTCCTCCCCCCTGGTGCTCCCCAGGGCTCAGGCTGGAGCAGCACCCAGGGCAGCCAAGACTGTGCTAGACGGAGTTTTGGGGCTATTAAAAAAACATGTAGGAATAAGATGCCACCTATTGCTTCTCTCCATCTTACATGAGCCTGCTTTGTTGTTTTGCTTTGCTTTGTTTTATTTTGCTTTGTTTTGCTTTTTGTATTTGAAATTGACCCAGGGCCTTTTTGCACATGTTAGGAAAGTACTCCACTGCTGAGCTACATTCCTGGCCCCTCTTTTAAAAAAAAAAATTTTTTTTTGAGACAATCTCACCAAGTTGCTCAGATTGGGCTTGAACCTGGAATCCTGTCTGAGCCTCCCAAGTAGCTGGGTTTGTAGGCATACACCACCTTGCCTGACCCTGCATGAGCTTTTAAACCTGGTTTCTTGTGCCTTAACCTTGGGCTACTTCCAGTGCTTCTTCCCATGGCTCCAACCCCTGGGGTTTCTCCTACAAAAAAGCCTGTCTCATCCCCTGCTTGTTCACACTGAGGCTGTCTCAGGTCTGCTGTTTGACTCCGTAGGCTGACAAGAAATACGCTCAAGAGAGCAGTCCTTAGACAGAGTGCAGAACATTTCAACAAAAGCTAAACACTCTCCTAACCAGGCTTCCCTGCACTGAGGCTAAAGTCGCCCTGCCTGTGGCTGGAGTGTGCTTGAGAACCCCAGTGCCCGCCTGGTTTCTATGGCAAGCCTCTCCCTGAGGCAATGAGGAATTGCCTAGGCCTCCACTGGCCAAGTGGCCCCAGCCGCAGAGTCCTGGTCTCCTGTCCCTCCTGTGGCCTCCCTACCTTCTTGCCAGCTACCTGAGAACCTGGCAGCCACAGAAACAAGGTAGCTCGGACTGTGTCCTCCTGAGCCCCCTTCTGCCCTCAAACTGGCAGAAGGCTCTTAAGCCTCCCTGGCTCCACCAGTAGCTGTGCTCTGACTCAGCCAAACCCAGAGCAAACCCACTTGACAGCCAGGCAGGCAAGAAGCAGCGCATGCCATGCTAATATGCTTCAGCCAAAATAGCATTTTTAGGATAATTCATCAGGTTGGCAGCGATTGAAACAATTAGCACTCTGGAAAGGGCCATAAACTAGCGAGACTCTTAGGGAAGATGCAGTTATGGGCAGGAACCACCTGATTAGGGATGAAGAATTCTGACAGTATTTTTAATACTGTCAGAAAGGTTAATATTTAATTACAAATTATAATCTCTTTACCCAAGCTGGCTTAATATGTCTTCATACACAGTGGAAGTGGAAGGAAAATATCTGCTGACGCGCTGGTGCAGAAGGGAGAGGGTGGCTTGTTAACAGACTGATGATGCAAGTAATTTTCACTTGATACATCAGAGTGGGAGACAGATCAACCCCAGTGCAGGGTGTCCTGGGGTGTGACGCCGGTGTCCCTCAGCACATGCCTCCTCCACACTGTCACCCACCATACCCACATCACAGCTGAGGCAGCAGGATGTGGTGGGCAGAGCTCTGCACCCAGCATTCCTTGGCCCAAACTAACGTTTTCTTCTAGCCCAGACAGTTCCTTCCCTCCATGAAATTTCAGCGCTCTTGCCTCAGCTCCCCAGCACTGTGTCTTAAGGCTCTGGTGAGCATCAGGTGAGATCACTGGGTCCGCAGCTGGCTCAGGTTTTAGCACGCAGTGGGTGCCCACTCCCTCAGCTGGTATGATTGCCACTCCATGCTCTCCACAGCATGCCTATCCGTTACTTAATGCTATGAGGAGGAGCACAGGTACTTAGGCCCACCCTGCAGATGAGAAAACGGATGCACGATCTCCTCAAGTGGCTTGTGTGAGGGCACTTGTTAGGGAGAGAATTAAGTTCAGACTTTAACCTGTCTCTCAATACCGCTGTTCTCAGCTGCTCTAGGACACCACATTGTAAATTTGCCGTTCTCTCCGTGTTTCACAGAAGGAGACAAGAGCCTTGAGAAGCCCAATGAAACCATTTTATTTTTAAATCATAGATGATTCTTCCATAAAGCTCTGACCTGTACAAATCCTAGGGGTCAACTCATTACAGAGTATGTTTAACATAGACATTTTTAGTCGTATGACAGACCTGCCTTCAAAATCCTTGAGTCCTGGCCTGTTTGCTCTCTAACCATCAACCTGATACTTCCGGAGCCCCCAGAGTAATGTGTGGGAAGTGTCAGAGCCCAGTGTGAAGCCGCTTTTCCCGGCGAGAGTTCCCTTGTGTTTGCTACACTCTGTTTCTTCACAGAGTGGCTTGTGAAGTAAAACTAGCCCTGGCCTGGCAGTCAGTGACTTGAATTCTTACTCCAGCTCTCTGACCCTTAGCTTCCTCATTTGTAAAGAGACTCATACCCCGGGACCTTGCTGCCTCACGAGGCATTGTTTGCACATTTGTACAGTTTTTTTTTTTTTACCAGATCTAGCCTCTGCTATTTTTCCCAAATTGGGCAGCTTTGTTACCTTTTATTACTAGAGTTAATAATCCTTGAGAAAGAACCATAGTGGGCTCTGATGTTGTCATGAGGTGGGTGATGGGCCCCAAAGATTTGAGGTTACAGTGGCAAGATGATAACAGGATTAAAAGCAAGTATTCGAGTTGACCTGCCTGGGGTTAAATCCCAACTCTGCCCAAATACGTGGAATTGGCCAGGTTCGCATTTGTATCCATTTTCTCATCTGTAAAATGGGCTCAGTAATGCTATCTGTTCCATTGGGTAGTTATGAATGTTCCATGAAATAATGATATACAATATGAAACAGTATTGGTACGTAATAAGCAATCAGTCTGTGTTGGATGTCACTATAATTTGCTTCATTTGTAGATAACGTCAAGCTTGTGACACCAAAATGATTGCAGCCAAGAAAGCCGCAGGCCTGTTTAGTCACACAGTGATTTGCTAGAAGTAGTATGAGAAGCCAGGTCAGGTGCACCAGTGTCCGTCTTCCCTGTCTCTACTGGGGCAGTAGTACCTGAGCACGAAGCTCAGAGCCAAAGCAGATGAAGGCTGTGGAGCCCAGCTGGTTGGCTGCTGCAAACCCTGGGGCACTGTCATGTCATGGTTAAGTGCAGATGGGGAGCCAGATGCCCTTGGGCCAGTTACTTTAATCTCTGACAGTTTCCTCACCTGTGAAGTGGGAATAGTGGCACTTACCTCGCAGACTGCACACGTTCTTAGCCCTTTATAGCTTGCTTCGAACATCACCAGACTTACAGTCAGCTTTTACCCCTCAGTCCATTGCCCCCGCTGCTTTCCTAATATCTCCACCCTTTCTGCAGCCTGTGTATCTTGCGGCTGAGCAGCCAAGGGACCCTCTGGACATGCATGCTGGCCTGTGCCCCATGCGCTGGTAGCAGTGCTCACCCCACATGGCCTTAATCACCTCTTAGAGCTCGTTCCCACCTCTTTGAAGGTCTCCCCTCAGACCCGAAGTGAGGCAGGAAGAGGTGCTAGGAGCCATGTGTTAGGAAGAAACAGTGTTCTACAAGGGGATGCAGCATCCGGCTAGACAATGGCAGGACTGGGGCTGGAAGCCGAGCTCCATTCCCGGCCCAGGGCTCCTCCTGCCATTCTGTCCTTGCAGTATAGAGCGACAGGACAAAGAATTAAAACTACATGGAGTGACTTTCTGGGCAGTAACCAAGCTAGAACACGGCCCTGGATTTCAGACCCAGGTGCCTTCTCCTGAGGGTCGTGGCACCCCATCGTGTCTACTCTCGGGAGCAGCAGTGTTGATGAGTGCTGCTCTTGGGTGGAAGCACGAGCCAGTAAGAGAAGACCCTGACCCGGGCGGACGGACAGGGCCCGGGCAGCTCCTGGGCTCGGTTCTTCACAACAAGGACGGGGCGCTCCGCCTGTGTTCGTCCTTCTCTTCCCCTGGAGCCAGGCTGCCCTTCCCCCCAAGGGACACTCCTTGGAAGTCAGACCTAATCCCGTGGTGAGAGAGAAGCACTGTGAGTTACATTATAGGTATCTTAAGAGAAATGCAGAACTATGAATAAATGGAAAGATGCATTTATTCTAAAGAAGAGTAAACTAAAACGTGAGTGTGTGCCCCAGACAGACTTGCAGAGTTAGGGGCCCTTTGGAGCCCTTCCTTCCATCCCCTCACCATCCCCACTGGTGAGGACTGGCTTTGTGCACATCTGCCTGTCCCTCTTGGTGGGGTACCTGTTGGGACAGGGGTTAAGACTTCTTCACTGTTGTAGCCACAGTGCTGAGCACAAGTAACATCCTCCAGAAATGTGGGAGGGAGGGAGACGTGGAGGAGTCAGCACTGGTAATCAGAAGAGTAGAAGCCTGCTTGAAGGAAGGTATGTCCCGAATCAGATGTAGAAGGGCCAGGGACATTTGGGCTTTACTTAGGTGGGAAAGGAAAGGAGGTGAGGACCCGGAGAAATGCATCATGAGGATGCCACAGAGATCTCCAGCCAGTGGGGCCTAAAAGCCTCGTATAGTAGGAATCTTCTCCCACGTGCCCTTCCTCTACCTCTTGCCACCGCACAGATCTGTCCCCTGCTTGTTTCCACACAGGGTTTCATCAGGCTGGACATGTCTGAGTTCCAGGAGCGACATGAGGTAAGAGACCCTCTAGGAGGTGTGGTTGGAAGGCCTGGCTACGTGACTGCCTTGGTGTTTATATGCCTTGTCATTTAGGCCTTCAGGCCTCAGATAATTCCACAACCCTGGCATTCGTTCTTGAAAGCACATGCGTGCAGCAGAGTCACTGGTATGTTTTACAAAGGATTTGCTCTGAAGAATAAGTAGAAAATATCTGTCTGCCTCCCATCATGGCAGGATTCCTGCCACAACAGGAGAAAAACAGGCATTCTTAATAGTATATAAAGCCATCTCTCCATGTTGGCCCCATGCTGTAGACTAAAAGTATAAAAGTCTTTACTGGCCTGTTTTCTTCCTTCCATTAGGTGGCCAAGTTTATCGGGTCCCCACCAGGCTATATTGGCCACGAGGAGGGCGGGCAGCTGACCAAGAAGTTAAAGCAGTGCCCCAATGCTGTGGTGCTCTTTGATGAGGTGGACAAGGCCCATCCAGATGTGCTCACCATCATGCTGCAGCTGTTTGATGAGGTAAGTCACCATCGGACACTATGGAGTAGCGAGACACTTGGAAATATCAAGAGCTATAAACAAGAACCCAGGACACAACGCTGGCTGAACCTTCCTCTCCTTGCTGCCCCAGTGTGTCGTTCCGGTGTTCAGCACATGCGGGCCAGCCCCCTCTCTGGGCAGAGGCTCAGTAGGACACTTTAGGGGGAAGACCAGCACTGCCCAAGTGTTGACATTCCATGACTGCCTTCTCCAGAGACAGATGGGACAGAGGTGCCATGAGTGAGGGGCTGATGGCCCTGGCAAGTCACCACCATCTCTGGGTACCAGGGACAAGCAGGGAGGCTGAATCACATGAACTCTAGGAACCGGTCTGGTCCTGGCAGCTGTTGTTCCTCCCTGTATATCAGATTTTGTCTGTATCAGTTCTTTGAAAGACTGACACTGATGAAACAGTGGCACAGTGGCTGGTGGAGTCCCCCCGCTTTGAGGAACTCCGGGTCCTCACAACTGGGCAGTCCTCTAGTCAAGGTGAGCTCTAAAAGAGGAAAACAGCGCGCTTTTAAGCACTATATTCCATGTGCTAGATTAGACCTCTGCTCAAACTTAACAGGTAGGGTAAAGAGGGAATCAGAATTGATCATTTTATATATATATATATATATATATATATATACTCTTCAAAATGAGTGTAAATATGTTACAAATCTATACCAGTTTTTAAAAAGACTTAACAGACATTATCTGTAATCATCACAATGGCCATGCAAAGAAATTATCGCATTTATTACAAAGGAACAACTTGAGGTTCAGAGAGGTTATAGGTGGTGTGTCCAAGGCTACAGAACCACTGTGTGAGGAGCCGAGTCTGGACTGAGGTATATCCGCTCCCGACCCTCAGTTCTCCCCTCTGTACCCACTTACGCTGAGCCAAGAGAGGGCTTGCTCATGGTCACGGGAGAGCAGCACCCCCAGCCTTTCCCGGGGCCCTACCCTGCTCAGAAAATAGGCGGAGCCAAGGGCTGGTGAGGGCTTCCTCTCCAGCCCTGAGAAAAGGGGAGGTGATTTGCTTCCCGTGTCACGTGTGGTACGGGGAAGGACTCCCCTAGAGCAGTGTGTCGGGTACCAAGTCAGGAGGCTGCTCATCCCCCCATAAGTACCACTGCCTCCCTAACCTGGGCCCCATCCCGGCCCTGCCCTGGGTCCGCTGCCATCTTCGCAGTTACTCAGCTGACCTGCTGAGCAAGAAGAGCCCGGCCCTGGAGTTGTCGCCTACTCGGTTATACACGTACCCCTCAGGCCACCCTCTCTGTTCTGACCTCCTGGTAGGATTCAGCCATGGACCACACTCACCCCTGTCCTTGGAGCTCTGCCCAGGAGACAGATGAAAAAGAGAGATAGCAGTCTCTGGCGCTTCCACACTCTATGCTGCACGCTCTTCTAAGAAATGTACATTTTAAAAAAAATACACATGTATCAACACATCTAATCCTCCCAACAACCACCCGAGTGAAGATAATTATTCCTGCCTCCATTTAGTAGATGGAGACACTGATACAATGCAAGAATGAGGAATTTGTGATTACACAGCTGGGAAAGGAGAACTAAGCGTTCAAACCCAGGCAGTTCTGTTCTCAGAGCCTGCAGTTTAAATGACTACTGTGCAGCTGGGGGTCAAAAGAGAGGGGCCACTGCGGCTGCTCTACTGTGGGCCCTGCGGCTGCCCCGCAGTGGGCCCCGATGCTGCTCTGCAGTGGGCCCTGCGGCTGCTCCGCTGTGGGCCCCGTGGCTGCTCCGCTGCTGCTCCGCAGTGGGCCCGGTGGCTGCTCCACTGAGGGCCCTGCTCAGGGCACCTCATGGACTGGACCCGCCCCCACCCATAGCACAACGACAGGATGGAGCCAGGTGGTCTGCTGTGAGCATATGTGCTTTCCCACCTCCAACCATGGCAGTTTGTATACACCCATGTATGTTATAGTATAGTCTGAGGCAGCTATATCTCTTCCCAAGGCGAGAGTCCAGGGGTGTAGATAAACCCAGGAGTACAGTTATTATCACAGGGAAGAGGACTGATTGAGTGGTAGGGCAACAGAGATGAGGGAGGAGAAAAATTGAATGATCAAATGGGCCATCATCTGTGTAACTGAGTAACAAAGGTGAAGGTAACATTATGTAGGACAGCATCCAGAGCTAATTCCCTTCTGTGTTCTCTATAATTCTGTATTTCCTCAATCGTTTTTGTATTAACAGAAGTGAAGATAACTTTATATTATACAGCATCCAGTGCAAA